>JAHWFP010259527.1:48259-61524 GCA_023313725.1 Lithobius niger | reverse complement strand
TCCTCCTGTGACCTTCTGTCGGCACGATGAGTTCCTCGGCAACTCCTGGATTCATTCCTGAGTATATTCATTGGCAACTCCTGCCTCGGTCGCCTGTCTCTTGTTAACAAGAACCTAGCTGTTATCACTTGATTCCTCCATTCGGTCCATGACTCGTTGTTTCCTTTAGCTTCGGTCCGCAGTCCCCTCGAACTTCAGTTCATGGTTCCCCAGACCCTTGGATCTGTTAAGGAAGCCCAAGGGAACCGTAGTTGTACAATGAAGCATTTACATTCGCCGATACTTCCTGCCTTCTGTCTTCTGTCTCCTTGAACCGCGTCTTTAGGTTAACACACCGACGTTAACTTATGCTTCGGTCCAAGGGCCCCCCGGGCCCATAGGCCTATCAAGACATCCAAGGGAACCGCAGTGTTATTCCACATCACTCTACAGCTCAGCTGCTGGCCTGTCAATGATTCTTTCACTACTACACCGCAGTAAATCTACATCTTGTTTCTACAGGAATATCTTGTTCCTGCATATTGTTGTCTCCACCAGGTTCCTCTCTACGACCTGATCTTCAAGACTACTTCCATCCAGCAATGTAAGAAGTGGTATACCAGCCCTCATCAACAGTGCCACTCTTGGCCCAACCAGGCCTGCTCTTTAGAATATGCCGACAATTGATAAGAGGGCGTCGCCCATCTTTACCTCGGTCTCCAATGGGTTTGTCACGGTCCCCACCTGCCTTTCCTGCGGCCTCAACACCGACGGTACTATTCGGAACAACCAGTGACTAATAGCACCGATTCTTCCTCTTCTTCACCAGGTTCTTCAATTACGGTTCCTACACCATCATTTTGACGGTCACCGGTACCTTTAGCCATCAGTTCCTGCAGCTCTACCACAAACAGACGTCTTCACCTCATCACTTCTTTCGACACCTCCTGTCTCGGTGCCTCCGGTCCTACCTTCTAGATCTCCTTCGGTGTACACATCCTTGTCCACGATTCCAATTAGTCCCTCTCAAGCGTTCTGAGTGCATTTTCCATCATCTGACACTATTCGTTCCACTTTTTTAAAGAACATTCCCTTTGGTCCGCCAGCATTCACCCTGTTTCAACACTTTCAACTGAATGTTTCCAATTGATCGGTCACCCGCTACGTAGCGGGCACACAGCGATCTCGGAATCAAGACGTTCCCATCACACTGCTGCTCCTTTAGGGCGTTCATCCCACGCCACCTCCTCTTCCAGTAGCCAGAGAAGTAAGTATTGCCCAGCACAACAATCTCAACCGTTACCAAACGTGATTCTACTACGATCTCTGCTTGCCCGGAGTCACCAGTCCCAGCGGTTCCCATCTTCCCTCTGCAAAGATACCACACACGGTTGTAATTGCAACCGCTTCTATAACTCCACCGGATGCCAGTCCACAATTCTGCCAAATACTGGTTCTCTCATCAACGCATGGCCAATCGCCTCCACTGCCTTGTCCTTTTCAACCATATCTGCATAGAGTGTCTATCAGTTTGACACTACTTCTGTCCTCGTGCCTGTTTTTTCCAGGACTATTTCCCTGCTCCGCACCATCTGCTGTCATCTTCCGTGCATAGACTATCATCTCAAGGCTGCTGGGGTGGCTTTCGGTTCCCGAACCCTGCCTTCGTATTTCACTTCCCCAATGATCTATGGACTTCCCTACCGTGGCGTTGAAGAACCGGTCCCTCACCATGGCCACTTCTTTCTCCCTGTTTTCTGGATTGCGACCGACAATGCCACCATTGTTTTAACCTTCAGGGAGTGCCCTTCCCTTCCTTTCGATAGGCATCTCGCTTGGCCTACTGTGGTACCGGTTCCTGGGGACTCTTCATCTTCGACAACATAATAATCCCTGTTCTTCAAGATAACGTCAACAACAGTAATAAGAAGCCCTTCGTCAACTGTGCTGTTTCCAGCCGCACGACACTGACATGAACACATCACACCTGCTGACCCCCATCTTCACGGTTACCACAACGGTCCCATGTTCCACACTACAGTTCCTTGTTCAGGAGTTTGCCTCCACACTATACTGCTCCCAGTTGCCATGCGCCTTACAAGATTACCGTCATCTGAAACCCGCCCAGACAATGTGTTTTGTCATTTCTCTTATGCACTCGGATCATTCCTTGGACCCAGAGCGCGACCGTCTTCCGACTCCCGGTCTTCCTCCCAGTTCCCTCGTATGATGCACCGGGCATCGGACCATCACCCGGGGCTTCTTCAATTAACCTTGATCCACCTCGGACTGCCCATGTGAGCTTCCTATTCAAGATGCTACTAAGATCTTATGCAAGATCTTCTAGGATCCTACACATGATCTTATAGGTTCCTGCACAAGATCCTAACGACCTTGTAAGAACCTGTGCAAGATCCTTCAGGATCCTAACAGGATCTTGCAGGATCCTGACAGGATCTTGCAGGATCCTGACAGGACCTTGCTGGATCCTGACAGGAACTTGCAGGATCCTGACAGGATCTTGGCAAGACCCAGTAGGATCCTACGCAAGACCATGCAGAATCCTACGCAAGATCCTGCAGGATCCTACGCAAGACCGTGCAGGATCCTACACAAGATCCTGCAGGATGTATACCAGTTCCTGCAGAATCTTGCTGTGGAACTGCAGCAGCGCATTACAGCCTGAAACCTGCAGTATTTAGGTCTAAATTGGTATTTTTTTTCTATTTTTCAGCTCCACAAAGTTTTTTCATTTAAAAAATAAGGATTAAACTCAACTGTTTTATTAGATATTACTCTCCTGTTACATTTGAATTCATCTTGATCTAAAATATGCTGTCAAATTTAATCATTCAAAGAGAGTTCAGTAGGGCCACATCTACAAAACTGTTTACGATCAGATAATTTAAAATAAAGAACTTTTTTCTCAAACAATTTTTTTTTAATTGTTCGAATAATGAGCAGCTTCATTCCATGTGTTGGATATTTTGTTAAGTTCCTGAAAGTTTTACTCGGTGTAGACAGAAACAAATTAATTAATAAGATCTTACTTTGATTAATTACAAGGTTTACTGCTTACACAACAGCGCAAACAATGAGAATTTAGTAACAGTACTTTGGTTGTCAGTCGTAATTACCTACAGTTCAACGATTTTGAGTTTGGGGTTACAAGCTTATGAATGTGCAAGAGACGGCTCACAAGAAAAGTGGAAAGCTTGTTGTGCAAGATTGGCAAGCACGAAGTAATGTCACAAGCCGACTTTGCCGTCTGGGAGAAACAACGGGGAGAATAAAAAACCCAAGGAAAAGCCGTTGAGTGTGGGAGCACAATAGCAAATTTCTTGACTGTTTGCTTGAAGTTAAACCTGGATTTCTTTGTTTTCCACGTTGCTGAACTGTAAATTGATTCGTCTCCGTAACTCTAAAGCACTGGAATTGTGTCATTTTGCCATGGAAAATCTATCTATTTGTGCCATAACTATTTATTTCTAGTCCAAACACTGTTTTTGCGTGCTTTCATGAGCGCAATTTTGTTGTAATTCATTTCCGTTGTAATGGTTTTTGTAGAAAAACTATTTTGTTAGGGAGAAATACACGTGATACTTTTAAACACGCTGTTTTAAACAAGTTTGAGCTGCAAGATGGTAGCTGAATTATTTAAAATTTAAACTAATGCAAGTAGACCAAAGGTATTTACTTAAAGGTATTTAATTCCTTTAGCTGATGCAAGTTTACTCTTACACTAGCTTTTCTTTTTTTCAAACATCCAGCCATCCTCCCCCAAACTGATTTAAAACTGACAGTTTCCCCGAGCCTTACTGTACCAATTTTCTGGATGAAAAATACAAACTGACTCTCCACAAAGCAAAAATAAAAGCCATTCTTAATTGCATTAATCTCGATTTTCAACCATTTCATTTACTTTTGTTTTAAAATTGATTTAAATATTCCCTTTATTTCACGAAAGCAAATGTATTCAGTTATGTGTGCAGAGGAACCCACACGTAAAACAAATACAGCATGGTCCACCAAAAAAGGATACCCCAAAATCTTTAGTAAAAAAAAGTTTACTTCTCCGAACCCAAAAGTTAATTCTGATTAAAAAATAACAGTCTTATTTTTCCAAATTAAAAAAAAAAAGGAACATAAAACTTCAACTTTTTTTCACATTACTGATAGGCTACTAAAGTGCATCATGGCTACACCAAATGGAAAACTGAATTTTTTCAAAAATTTCACGCTTTAAAAAAAAAATAGGGATCATGTTTCTGAATCAACCTTTTCTCACTTGAGTAGATTTCCGGAAGCATCAACTAATTTTCATATTTTCTGGCCATGTGGGCGACTGACTACATATTTATTTTTGTGAAGGTTGACGTGTGAGCTCCTTAAATTATTGAAGATAAAAATGGTTTAATTTGTTAACTAAAATACCACCACAAAGTTGTTTCTCTAGATATTTTCTTAAACAATTGGTGTCGTATTAGCAGATTTTTAAAATTTTTTTGTTGGACAGTCCCTTAATTTTTTTATAAAACTGATGCCACTGTTAATGGAAGTTTTTAATTGCCGGTAGTTGACAACCACATAGACGATAATAAGGTTAGGGCTGCTGTAAACCCATTTTTTTCTAAATCGTTGGCCGACGACAGACACAGAACCAACAGTAGCACGTTGCAGAATCTTGCTTCTATTTCATTAATAAACTTACTAATCCTGCAGAAAGAAAGCCGTAATTGTCGCAGAAAGCTATAAATATCTCTGCCGTGGGGCCCGATGCAACACTGAAATAGGGTACGCAGTTTCGGTGGCTTTCCATCGTACAACACACAATTTCAAAAATTCAATACTAGCACTTCAACTTACACAGTATTGGCGAATTTTCGACAGTTTTGAAGAAGTTGTTTTTGTCACTTCCTACTGACTTCATCAGGCCATCATTAATGCGGTTTTTTTCCGGTTCACATCTAAATTTGTTGATGAAGACAATACGGAGTGATGAAAACACCACCAAATCCTTCAAAATTTTCGTAAATTCGCTAATACTGTGTAAGTTTAAGTGTTAGGGCCACTTAAAAAAAGAAAGTTGGTTCTCGGGCATTTTTCTCAACAAATCCACTTGGGCGGGCGAATTTTATTTTTTATTTTTCGACCCTATTTTTCCGTACATTTGGGGAATTATTTTTTTAGTTTGAGTAAAACAAAGAATACTGCCCCTTAATGCTTCTTACCACGTGGCCACACAATTACTTAACGAGAAGAATGATAATTTTTTATTTCAATTTCTCAATAATTTGTTCCGTAAATTTTGCTCAATAATTTGTTCTGTAAATTTTGCTATTATGCCGCGTCAAAAAATATGTGCGGGAAGGCCTGAGAACCAAATTTTCTTTTTTTAATAGCCTAGTATGGTTTATTTATTACGGTTTTGTAGTTTTAAGTATACCGTACTGGCCTGAATATAAAACGGTATTATTTTCCGAATTTGTTTCATTAAAACTGCATCTTCGTCTTATATTCGCGACCAAATACCAAACTTTGACCGATTTTGAAGTTTGAATATACCATTCGAATAGTTTGATGATTCTGAATCAGCATTGGCTGAACTATTCTATAATATCAACTAAATTGGTAATAGAGGCACTTTCAGAATCTTGGATGCAAGTTGTCTGCCTTATAATAGTCCTAGTTCATTTTTGTTGAATTTATGAGCTAAAAAAGGCAATTCGCTTTGTATTCAAGCCGTCTTACCATAGGGCCAGTATGGTAAACAGAATCTACACTAAAGCGAAAGATTAAACTTGGCGTGTGCTTAAAAGTCACTAATACACTTTTACCAAACGAGTTCAATACAACTGCTATTCATCTTATCACCTTGTATGCATAGTTTCAAAGGAGAAAAAAATTATTCATCCCAATGAATTTAATAAGGTGCTGTAGGAAAAATTATGTACCCGTCCTGCAAGTATCAGAGGCTACAACCCCGCATCGAATTCAAACAGCAGACAGATGGTCACAACAACGAAAGCGGTGATGTTGCAGCCTGAACAAGCAGTCGACTGAGCCCCTCAACACCAGAAAAGCCAGACTATCGAAAACTTGCAACGATATTGGGATGAATAAAATCTTTTTCCTTTGAAACTAAGCATAAAAGACAAACAGATGGACTGAAAACTTTAAATTGAGTGATGTGATATTTTTAGATTACAGATGCTGTTGTTAACTCATTTGAAATTGTTTGGTAGTGACTTTTCAAATTATATCGCATCAAAGTAAAATCTGTATTAGCATGAGCTGCTCAAGTCACAACATTTAAAACATGTTGCTTTTTCAGACAACCTAAAACGGTAGCTTGGTTCCATTTTTCAATTTGTTGCAGCACTTTTTTTATATTTATTTTTGAATAAATGTACACTAGGCCTTCTTGCGGATTGAATACTAGTCCTACAAGAAAATTCAATCCAAGACAAGCAACATTGGAAGATTACTAACATACACCTACAAAAAAAAATTCAGTAAGAAAAATTGTAAGGCCTGAAAGTTTAACAGCTCAATTAGGCTACGTGTCTGCCCTAGTGGAAATTTTAGCCAAGGATGATGAATTTAAATCATGATTTAGGCTACACCAAAATGATCTACATTAAAAAAACCAATTCTAGTGCATTAGCCTAATTTAAATTTATCAAATTTTATTAGGCCTAAAAAGGAACCAAATACTTTTGGTTCCTGTAACACGACCGTGCCTAACTTTTTTCTACAAATTTCAGCGACCCTAAATGTTTTTTTTCGCTCATTTTTTTCTTATTCGTATTAAATCATTCGTCCATATTAAAGCGCAAAGGGAAAACAAATGGGACCGCAGGAAAAGGCTGTCAGACACGTTGCAAAAAAAAACTTAACAATTTATATTATTTAGTCCTACTCGTAGTCGATGTCAACTGCTGTGGGTTTACGCACAAAGTCAGTGTAAAAAAAAAAGTTAAGAAATATATATAGTCCGACCTACCAACCCTACTTTTTTCCTCGATGTTACAGGAACCAAGACCATTTTTTTAGGCCTTAGCTTTCTAAACTATGTTCATAGAGCCACAAAAAAAAGGTTTACAATTGTTAGTCATTTACCTCTTCCAAAGGGACAAGGTCTCCATACTTTTTATTTTAGTATTTATCTTTTGTAAAGTGACTTTGTTTTTAAGGGGCAAAACATTCAAATCTTAATAAAAAGAACTGCAATTGGTTTGCTTTACAACAACCTAGTTGTAGTCTTTTGTGCAAGCTTAATGCTCAACTCTTTTTTTGGGACAGATTTGTGGTTTTTCGAAATAACGTGAAAACCATTTAGGCACTCGATTTGAAATTAGCCTCATTCGAAAGCTCCCGAAAAGACGGTTAAAATAGTGTATTGGAATGTCAAAATCTTTCAATTTTTGGTGAAATTATGTGGGAGCAAAATACTTTCCAGTAATGATAGGAATTTAAAATATGTTAACCAACCGGTTTGGTTACCATATTTTAAATTCCTATCATTACTGGAAACCATACACACTTAAGTACCAAGGTATTTATTTTTCGTTTTTTTATTACGCAATTATTGAAAAGGTGGAACCAAACTATTTTTCAAGCAACTGAATTTGTAGTTAATGGAAATATTAAAAAAAAAATATTGGACACCAGCTGATATCTGAATTCATTTATGTGTCTCAAAACATAAGCTACATTTTATCAATTTATATTAGACACGAATATCACAAACTAAAATGGGAACGTTAGAACTAGAAATCTTGTTAAAAGATGCACAGTTGTATCACTAATATTTTGTAAAGTTAGTACCGTTGTATAAAGTTTGTCCCATTTACGAAGATGTACGCACCTAGCATAAGCTGGAAGTACTACCATGTAAATAAGTTGTTCAAAGGAAACAAACCGAAAAACGAACAGAAATCATCGTCGGTCAGGTAGATGCACAAAATTCAGAAAATCCAGCGTAGCTACGGCAAGCGATTTGGCCATGATTGGCAGCTTCTCCGTGCGTTCAAGGTCAAAGACATTCGGCCTAACTGCTGTAATGATTATGCCGATTCCTTTTTACTAGTACGCTACCTTACCACAAAGAACATTCGTTCACTTATTGAAGTGTTCGTTGTTGATCAGGACAGCTTTAAACAGCTTTCCATATTACGATCACACACAGAAACGCACATCACGATCCTCGTCACGATCACACGCTGTCACATCACGGTGGCATCCATTTGGGAAAAACTCCGTTGTGGTTGGAAAGCCAACAGCGCTGCCGTTGGGCAGATACGTATCACGTGATCGTTATTTGAAGCAATCAGCTTAGTTGACACAACAGCTGATAGAATTTCACGTGCCGTGCTCCTAGGTTACGAATTTTTAAAAAGAATGAATAATCAAAGAATAAAAAGCATGAATAGCGTTTGGAAAAAGTAAAAGCAATTACAACTTAAAACAAACCGATATGTCTACGTTTATAGCAGCAGACCCCTTAGCTTGGCGTTTCGAGAAGGGGGACGGGAGCGAATTTTGTTGTATGGTGGTTTGTGGAGGGGTCAAGTGGACCATCTTTACTTTCCTATTCTTTCGTGATTGCGTTTTTTTCGGTGGGGGTCGGAGGGAATCGGGGTTACGGATGTGGACTTGTGCTTTGTGAAATATGGTTTATTTTAATTGTACTGTATGCAGGTACAACTTTGGGTGAAACTGCCAACTATTTTTTTTTCTTGAATGGCTCGGTAAAGAAAAGGGACAGAGGGGACCAAACAAAGCCGGCTAGCGGGTCTGAGGGAGTGCTTTTAACTTCCCCGGTGGGAACTGTCAATTCCAACTGTAGAGCAACAGAAATAACTTTTTTTCCCGTTGAAAAACTCGGTGGGGGGGAGGGTTTCAGAGGGGGCCAAACGCAGACACAACTTGGGGCAAACAGTCAAGAACCTTTTTCCTTGAATGACTGGAGGGGGGGGAGCCGAGGGAGCCGCACAAGGTCAGCTTGGAGGTTTGGGGGAGTGCTGTTAGCTTCCCCAGCAGGAACTGTCAACTCCAACTGCGGGCAATGTCAATAAATGTCCGTCCCCCCCCCCCTGTTTGTATAACTGGAGGGGAGGTTCTGGGGGCCAAACAAGCCATGCAGCTAAGGGGCTGAGGGAGTGCTGTTAGCTTCCCCGGCGTGGTTCGTGGCCCCAGAAATTGAATCATTTTACGTTACATCGCTGCCATATCAAGCTTCCAAATAGTATTTTTTCACTATTTGTTTAGCATTTTAACATGTTTTTTTTTTGGGGGGGGGGGGAAAGAAAACCCGGCACCCTTACTCGTCTCTTTCCTTGCACACTGCCTCCCCTCCCATTGTAGAACCGGGGTTACATGTGATTATAACAGGGGGATGAGATAATGTTATAAATATATCCCATAGCTGCTGAAGAAGGATGGTAGTCCCTCACATTTCCCAGGCAGGGAGTGACTAGCAGGGATTTGCCCAGAGTCCCCTTTCCAGTCTCCAATCACATAAAAATCAATTAGAGTAAAAACTGTTAACCTGTTACTTCTCGATTGAGCATTTGAATGCACCAATCGAAATGATTCGCCTGCTTGCGTAGCTAACCAACCAGAAGTTACGTATTCTCAACGTATTGGGAAAGCCAATATTGTGTAGGCTACCATGAAAAGAACTACAATGCAAAGTACGAGCTGCATTCTTGTAAAGTATTTGAAAAGTTTTTTTAATAGTTTCAGTAATTCTGTATTTGAATTGATAGAACAATACAAAATTTGTGAACAGTTCTTTGCAGGTATACATCCATCTAGAGACAGGTTAGAGACAGGCTAGAGAGAATTAGTACAAATGCCTCCTTGTGAAGATCAAGTGTTACAGCATGATCGAAAAACCTCTAATAGCTTTCAATTGCTGATTTTGTTTTTCCGGAAACTGAAGCACATTGCGTATTTGCACCAAGTGCCATACGCCAGTATTGGATTTCGCACACGATTTCGCTCTTCGCATACAACTAAAATATCTCGTTAATGCACTAAATTGCTGCACATTGTAGCTGTGGAAAGATACTTTCGTGCCGGTAACACATTTATTATGTTAAAAAAATTACAAAAGGGTTTGGTAGAATTTGGCCTGAGAAATTTTTGAAGGGCAAATTTTGATAAACGTTAATTTTTTAATGACCTTTAATAAATTATTTATAAGCACATATTAATTGTTGCCTTGTTGTCCTTTCTCGCTTTAGTAAAAGGGATTCTTGGGAATTGCTGTCAGGTAGCTACCTCGATAATAATACAAATATACTGCACACAAAATTGTGTGATCTAATGATTATAATTATATTATGCTTAAAGGTTGAAAAAAGAATTAAAATCCTCTATAACGCAATATTGTACCGACGTGCCTACAGCAACTATAAGATACACAAGTTCCTATTCAAGTATCTTACCTTTCAGGATCTTACATGATAAGTTCCTATGAAACTAGTAAGATCTTTTACTGGTAAGATCCTGTTCAAGATCCTACCAGCTTCACAGGAGTTTTGCAAGATCCTGCCAGATAAGATTGGTGAATATGAACTTATGCATGATCTTACCCCTGACTAGGATCTTACATAGGATTTTACCAATTTCACAAGATCTTGACAAGATCTTGTGAAGCAGGATAAATCAACAGGATCTTGTACAAGATCCTGTAAGATTTGTGAAATCTTACAAGATCCTTTAGGAACCTATCACTTCTTACAAGATCTTGCAGATAAGATCTCAACATGGGTTGACTACCTGAATGAGTGCTAGCTTGCACTTTGCCACTTTTGTTAGAAAAATCTGCAGAGATTTGTATATTGCGAGTTGTAAACTCGTCACAGAGTTTTGCTGCCTCGGCTAACGTACCTGTCTTAATTTGGTCGGGGACCCATTTGCGTAATGCAATGGGGCAGGCTTTCATGAATTGTTCTAGTAAAATCAAATTCACTAGTTGGTCATAGCTTTTATTTACTTTAGCTAGTGAGACCCAACGGGAAAACAAGGTTTCCAGATTGAACGCATAATCGTGAAATAATTGCTCCGGCAATTTTTCTAGGGAACGAAACTGGGTTTGCACCGACTCCTTAGTTTGCACAAACCTGTCAAGAAGTTTAGTCTTAACAATATCATAGTCATGCATGTCAGCATCTTGGAGCTGATCACACACTTTGATTAATACTGAACCTAAAAGAGGTTGTAAGCCTACCACCCATTCCTCTTTGGGAATTTTCTGCGTTAACATAGTTCTCTCGTAAATTTTAAGGAAAGTGTTAATTTCTGAGTCGGACATCCATTTATTCACTAAACGTACAACATCGGCAATTTTGCCTGGTTTGCTTACTGGATCTCGTTGAGGGTTCGGGGTTACTGTACCACTGGATGGTCCAGAACTAGCAGAATTTAGCCTATCTAATTCTATCTGCTTTTCTAGCTTTTGTAGCTCTTGAGCGCTAGAGCGATCTCTAATTTGCGCTTCTTGATCATTTAAAGCGAGTTCGTGTGCCCTGCGTTTATCCGCATCGGCAACTTTTAAAGCTTAACTTTAATTCTTCTGCTTTTAAGAATAACTCATTTTCTTTAAGAGCTATTTCTTTTTTAGCTTGAATGGCTAAATCTCTCCTTTCCATGGCGCTTTCTAGCGTGTCAGCAAGTTCAGTTAAAGAAACTTTGTTATCGTCAACTGCATCACGTAATATTTTAAGTGAAATCTGTTTAGTGTCACTTACTGCTAAACCTAAGTCCAAACATGCTTTCTTAAGCTCCTTGTTTTTAAGACCTTCTACAATTTTGTCGAAAGTAGCCATTTCGGGAAATTTTAACCTTACGTTCAAAAATACAGTTTGTATAAATGAAATACGGAATTAAATTGCAGCCGCAAAATTAATTCAAACTTTACGTTACTACTGAGCACGAATTTAACCGCTTCTCATCTTAATCCAGTAAGCTTTAGTAATGGAAAACACTTTTTAACGACCCTTAGCTTTGGTGTATAAATAATTAAAATACATAAATGTTTCTAACTACAACACTAGGCTTGGCAGGCCAAAGCCTATCCTATGCACACTTACCCAGAAAACACAATCACTGTGCGGTCAATCGTCCCACCGTCGATCGACGATACTGATTCCACGGGCGTCGTACTAGAACGTCTCTGGATCTGGTTCACTGCGGCGATGGTTGTCTCATCTGCGGGCAGTCGTCTGTGCAGGAGCCCCTTGTCCGTTGTTGGCTGGTCTCTCCTCACAGGGTTGCGGGGTTTGATGCTCGCATCTCAGCTGGGCAGGCGTCCACTCGGTGAAGCTGCGGCTCCAGTCGTCTGGTTCCAGGAACGGCGTTGTTACTGGGGCGGGGAAAGCATTGATTTATAGCGGCAATGCAGGCTTCTTTTTCGGGGGATTATAGTAACTGAGTCCCGGACATCTTTTTCTTGCAACTTACGTCCAAGTTGCGGGTAGACAGATTGAAGAGTTTTTCAACTGTAGTAGCATGGCAAGGGAGAAACCTTTGACGGAACAGCACCTATTCATCCCACCGCTGCCACCAGATTGTAGCGGCCGAAGCTACGATTCTCAAGGTGCTTGTAACTTCACCGACATCAATGTGGTTTTGACCTCTAAACTTCTAGTTCGGTGGCGGTTCTTACTTTTACGGAAAACAGCACACGTATGCTACTGGCCCAGCATGGGTAACAGAGTCATTTGTCCTATCTGTAGGCTAACTAGACAACTTTAAAGGGGGGTATTCGCTGCCACCAGGTGGGTGTATCTAAATGCAGCTCTAAGTTTAATTATTAAGTGGTTTTCTTAAGAACTATAACTTCTACATTTAGTCTAACTAGCAGAAAAACAGGCGTTTTACAAACTCAGTGGTTTATTAAAAGGGCAAATAAATATAAACAATTACATTTAAAATCAACTAGTGACAGAACAAGAAAGCTTTAAATAAAAAGCACGGCGATTTTTACAACAGGAAAAATCAACAAGAATTTACATTAAATTCAACTCAAACTTCACACAACAGGATGAAGAGTAAAAACTACAATTTCGATTAGAAAATGTTTGTGGGACCTCGGGAACCCGTTATAACATGCAAACCGCGGGAATTACATGAATGTTGAAAACAGATAGTTACGCACAATTTCAGAATCAAAATACTGAACAGCGTCATTTTTTACATGTTGCTGGATCGCCAGGGATTCCAGTTCCCTCAAGTGCCGATCATGTGGGACATTTGATTTTAGAAGTGTAGTA
>JAHWFP010259527.1:0-36546 GCA_023313725.1 Lithobius niger | reverse complement strand
AAAGAGCAGTGTCATGTTTGTAAGATTGACAAAGTTCCTGATTGAAGGTCTTGAGTACGATATGTTGTGGATTGGTGGACATGCTTTCGGAATATCTCTTTAAATGATGACAGTTGTCGTGAGTGAAAGATACGACCATTAATCTTGGAAGAAGGATGGTGGGTGAGCTTTAAATCAGAATCGTCGCAAAACTGTAATGTTGGAGAGTTTCTGACGACTGGCATTTATCTGGATTGCCCTGTTGTCCTCGGTGAAGGGTAGCTGACGAAGGAAATGACGAGAGTTGGTGGTTTCATTGGTCATTGGTAAGGACCAACTGTTGTAAAAAGATGGGTGTCAGGAAGTTGCAATGATAGTTGGCTTCAGAGCGGTGGAAGGGTTAGGACTGCGATCGGTAGTTGGCGAAGGACAGGATGGCAGTTGAGCTGTTGAGCAGTAGTCAGGCTGTGGCTGTGTTGGGAAAGGTTTCTCAATTGTGTGGAGCCGAGTTGTAGACGAATGAAAGTGAAGGATAGCTAGCTGAAACGACTTGCGGCAGGAAACTGAAGGTGGTCGATGAGGTCAACAGGCAGCGTCGGATGATCAGCTACAGAGTTGTGACTACAGAGTTGTGACTGTAGTCAGCCAGGGGCTTTAGGCAGAGCAGAAAGACAGTCCAAGGAAACTGATTGTGTCTTGCTGAAGCTGGAAACTGGAATGGATGTCGGCCACGGACAGCAAGTAGTGAAGGATGACGCCGCGAAGAACTAAGGCCAAAAAGAGCTGCAACGAATGCCGTCCAGGGACAACAGGCAGCGAAGGATGGAAGTTTTAATGGACTGCTATTTTTGTCCGCTAGAACAGCAGGTGGTGAAGGACGACTGTGTGCTGGAGTGCAGAAAATGGTTGACAGGGAGTTGCAGGCCGCAAAGATGAAAGTTGGTAAGGGACAGCAGGCCCCGAAAAATGACGGTCCAAAGCAGCTGTAATGATTGTCAGAGTGGGATCGGTGAGAGGTGTTCGCTTCCTGTCAATTTCGACGTGTAAGGTTCACCTCGTCGATCTGTGGTGTTGGCACCACATTATGGGTTCCTAAAGGCCTGAGCCGAGTTCCCACTGAGACAGTCTTTTGGCAGGTTTAAATGTGTTTCGGCTATCTGTGACTTGTCTCGGCAGATTCAAAGCGCAAAGGCTATCTGTAACGGAAGGGAGATATTTTATGTTCTGAAATAGCTGTGATGATGGCTAGTGAGGTACAGCAGGCTGAAGTGGAAGCAACTGTACTTTATGATGCAAAGGAGCATCGGACGGTTGATGGCGTCCTTTTTTGCTTGGTTTGGATGGACAATGGAAAAATGGTGAGGCAATCCGTAATTTGGATCCATGTAAGAGATGACGGCGGTCTTTCCTGCTGAATCGGAAGATCTTTGATGCCTGTCCAGAGGATGGCGGAGAATTTGTAATCCAGTCCAGAACGTGTGAATGACAGTTGGATGATGACAGCGTGTCAAGTGGGGAGGTTAAGCCTAATGTTGAGAAACTCTAATGATACGGTTGGTGGGTGCATGTTCTTGACTTGCAGACTGTAGGAGGAACGTTGCGTGATGGATGGTCCTACGTCATAACGATTCAGGATAGACCAGCTAAAGGCAAAGAGGGGGAAGGACGAAGGTTCCTTGGAAGTTTCTATAAATCCTGGCATGGTATAGTCCGGTTAACGAAGGATGTCATATCCGAGGACAGGAACTTTGATGAGGATGAAGAAAACACGTGATGGCTTTGAGATGAGAGATTGTTAAGACAAGGGCGAATTTGGATGAGGAGACTTGCTCTTGTGTTGACAATCATGGATGACATCCGTGAATCCATGTTCTTGATGTTGGGCAGGGAAGAATCATGCATGACGAGTTCATCGGTGTTCCGTTGAGTTTTGGCGTGGTCCAGTCTGCTTGAACGAGGGATGGTATATCTGAGGACGGGGACAGGCTTGGATAAGGATCAAGAAGCAACGGATGGTTTGAGACTTGTAAGAAAATTAATCGGGATTTTTCGTCGACCATGAGTTGTTGCGTTCTGACTTTAGAGTCGTTTAAAAACGGACTGTGGGATTACTGTGGGATGTGTCATGTCCACAATTTCAGTTTCATGCTGTGGACAGCTGTCTTTTCCTGCCCGAAGCTTGGTGTTGATTGTGAGATGACAAGGAATACGTAGCTCAATCCAGAGTGAAAGAATGACAAGGGATGATGAAGGCTATTACTGAATGGATGGCTTGGTCTTGTTTTTGAAATGACAGACAGCATGATCCAAAAATGCGAGTGCTTGACTTGAGGACAGAGGCAGATCGTGTTAAGGGTAGTCTACACCACTGATGAGTAGATGCGAGTGAAGGGCTTCAGGATGAAGGAACGGCCATCTAGGATAGCAGTCCGAAAATTGAAAACTCGGATGGAAATGGCGAAACATGGTAAAGGTAAAAAGGTTGGTTAGCCAATCTTGAGTGAAAGAACGGTTGTATGCTGATGAGGTGGTTTGTTGGTTGTTGACTTGTACTTGAATTACCGTACAGCACGGTCCATTATGGCGTGGACTTGAGATGAGGACAAAGGTGATGCTTGTGTGATGCTTGTGCCCGAGTTCGTGGATGAGCATGCTGGTAAACCAAGTGGAATATCTGACAGAGATTGATGCGTCTTCAAAGAGGCGATGTGTGAGAATGCTTCTTTTTCTTGGCCTTTTTAATTGAAGAAAAAACTGGTAGCCATCGATGGGCGACAGACAGCGAGGGGATGGAGCGGCCATCTTGGATGCTGGATAAGTCGTCATTTCACGGGAACAGTCCATGGTGTAATCCGCTTGAGCGTGCGTTCGCTGTCCAAGAACTTGAAAACAAGGACTGCATGAAGTGAGGACGGACAGGAGAAAAAACGGACTGTTGGTCGAAGACAGGACAGATACGATGAGGATGAGTTGGTAATCCAGTCTTCAGTCTACAAATGGCTGTGTGATGATAATGTACTTGAATTGTCGTATGGCACGATTCATTAGGGCGTGTACTTGAGATGAGGACAGAGGCAGAACCTTGTTGAGAGAAGGACAGTCAGAGTTCTTGGATGATCCTGATGACAAGTCAAAAGAAAATTCGGACAGATCGACGCGACAACAATTTTCGGATCGGCGGGCAACGAACTGCGAGGTGATGGGGCAGCCATCTTGTTTGCAGAATCAGTCGTCGTTTCTTTGGATCGGGCCATGACATAGTCAGCGTGAGCGTGTGCTGGCTGTCTGGGATCTTGAAATTCGGACAGCTGAAATCAGGACTGGGACAGAGCAAAGGACGGACTGTTGCTTGAAGACAGGGCGGTGATGTGAGGACAGAAGCGAAGGTAGACGTTTTCCGGCTACCGCTGGAGGGAAAAGATGGCAGGCCGGCTTGCCCAAATGCTTTTGTAGAGGATCCTTGCGCGTGTGCAGGATGGGTTATGCAGCTGTCAGTCTCTAAACAGCTTTAAAACTCCAGCGAGAGCAGCATACTTCAGGGTATCACAGTTTGAATCTAGGAATAAAGCCGCAGAAAAAAGGCCTGGAAAAAAGTCAGTAAAAGAAGCCACAGTCAAAAAAGCTGCAGAAAAAAAGTTTTCTGGTGAAATACGATCCAGGGCAACTGACCTAAAACCTGACCTAACATGTAACAAAAACACGAAAAACTACAACAAAATATAGACAAAACAATTGGGCTTTTTCCTTAAGCTGTTTTCCCACCGCTTTTCTTCCTTCGGTTGTTTCTTCCAGGCTATTTTTTTTTTCATGTTTTTTTTTTTTGCCATGTACCTTCAGTTCAAACTGATTAAATGTTTTCGATTACAGCAGATTCTAAGGATGTAAACATATTTTTGCAACATTTGTGGTTACATTTAATTCAAGTAAAAGAAAAGTCGTGTGCCGGTTTTCGAGATATAGCCCCAACACTGGCTGGTTTAAGTGCACTTGGATGTGATTTGTTTTTTTAATAAGATTTCTCGTAGTCTGGATTTTTACGAATCTGGAACTCTTTGCTAAGAGACAGCCAAAAAAAAATGGGAGAACAAAATGGGAGTTTGCACACTACAAAACCAATTGGCTTAAAATAAACATGTTTCAGACAGACATAGAAAAAAGTGTGTGCAAGTTTTTAGCTGAAAACTACACACATATGTTTTACAAAATTCGATGAGTTCCGTAGACTTTCACACTATTCAGGTATACTTTAACTTTTTCTCCCATGAAGAACGACAGTGGATTATTTCCTTTCATCTCCCACCCGACAGCTCCGTCATGCCCCCCCCCCGATACTTTTTTTTACACATACGCAAAAAAAGCAATTGAGCAAGTCATGGCCCAGTCCTAAGGCCGTGGAGGTATACGAGGCTGTCGGAATGGGAAAGGGTGCCGAAAATCCTGCCCATCTCAAAACTAATATGAAAAAAAATCGTTATCCTTTAAATGCAGTTATTTTCGTAAGATCAGACTTTTTGTGTACACTTCGTAGGGGGTGTGTCGGTAGAGAATTCAATCTACTCTTTAAAACAGCGAAAGGAGTGAGGTGCTAAATGAGCATGACCGCCGTGTCCCCGGAAACCTTAAAGATGTTCCCCGACAAACATTTTACTATTCCCTGAGTGGGGGGCATGCCGTAAGTGTCACAATGCACGTACATCCTAGCAAATGGTTTCCTGCCCGACTAGGGCCGGATTAAAACTCGTAGAGGCCTGGTGCTTAAGATTTATTGTGGCCTTATTCCCCCCTCCCACCAAAAAAGGAGTTTTCTTTTTTTGAACAATAATTTCTTCCTGTAACAACAGTAAAAACAAAAAAAGTGTATTTTAAATAGTACCATTTCGTAACCATGAGGCACCCTTGAGGCCCTTTTCGGCCTGTGGCCTAGTGCTTCAGCACCCAAAGCACCCCCCTTATTCCAGCCCCGTGCCCCACAAATTCCGAGACAAAGCAACTAACCTAACCTAATAATGCCCCAAACATTGTTCCTTGCATGAAACTCATTCCCCACCTGGTGATATTCAGTCGAAGTTGCTTAACTACCTTATTTGACTTAATCTGTAACACCACACTTGTTTTGGATTTTATTTTTCTGTGAATTTCACGTAAAAGTTAGGGATAGGCCAATTACCACTTTTCAATGTAAGTGTAACGTTTTAACGAAAATAAACAAATTGCTTATTAGATTGTGTAAACGAAAATGCGTACGTTTAAAATGTGTTGCAAACATCTCTGCACTGAGAGAAATGAAAGGGCAGCAAGTTTAAACAAACGCTGATCATAGCATCCGGGGATGGCAGTAAAGACTAGTGTGCAGCCATCTACACTAAAAAGATCACTAAAAAATGTTAAAACTTTTTTGTCTAGGTGGCTGCACACGTCTTCACTGCAGTCCCTAACGCTACGACAGACGTTTGTTTACAACGCAACATGTGTTTTAAGCGTGTGTTTGAATATTAGGGCTAAATACATTTGACGTCCAACACTACAAAACCGTTACCTTTCTGTCTAAATCTCTCTAAAACGTGTTCAGCATATTTTAAAACAACGGTATTTACATTGCGTAAATTCTTCTCCAGTGACGATTCTTAGGTAGTCTATTCAAGTGGGAGAGTGCATGCCACACCAATAACAGACGGTTACTCCTTCATTACAAGGAACCGAATACGATCTTGGTAGTTCTAGACTGGAGTTTGAAACCAGCCAGTCGATGGCTGAGTGCATTCCATCCCTGTATCCTTGATGCCTTGCAAACCAGACGAAATCTTGGTCAGGTAAAAGTACATTCGACTTCTGATTGGCTGTTGTACAACCAAGCTGCCATTGATGGAAAAAAACGAAACCGAAACTCCCCACCGGTAATGATAAGTTGCTAGTTGAAGCACTTTTTTTTTAGTACGTATTACGGCCGAAAGAGGACAACGTGCATGGCCCGTAAGCTAGCGACGAGTGCCGGAATCCATTCTAACTAAAAAATTCGCTCCTGTTTACACCCTACGGCAAATTATGCAGACCGAAGACTTGAGGAAAACTTCCACTGCGTACAAGAAGTGTATGAAATCGGTTGTGTTAACATCGTTCAAAAGCTGTGATGTGTGTCCCTAACATTTCTTATGTAACCTACTCAGTATCTTCTGCATGTATGTTCTTCATGAACTTGCTTCTGTATCTCGAAAGTGTATCTCAAGTCCGAGTAAACTAAAGCAAATTACCGAACTTGGACACACATCGACCGTGCCTACAAAATTTCCCCCTTAACTAAACATACCCAAAATTCTAAAGTAGGCTTTACAGCCAAACTAAGCCTAAATTTAAAAAATGTCCGAAGTAAAAACGTTTCTGTTTTACCTCCCAAATTCAAAAAACCAAAAATTCAAAATAGGCCTAAAAATAGGCTTAACACCAAAAACCCTAAAAACGGATCCCCAAGACCCTTCTGCATGCCCCTACCAATTTTGGACAAGATCCTAGGACGTTAGGCTTAACGAGTACAATAAGTCTAATGAAAAGACAAAAACTTGAAAAATAAGGCCCAGGCTTAACCAAAAGGTTTACCCACGTTTTGTGGGAAAATTTCCCTGCTGGTCCTTTAATTCCCCACTCTTAAATTTCCCCTTACGATTTACATGTGACATTTTATAAGCTTGACCACTCTTAATTATTTAATTGAGCCCCTCTTGCCAACAATGTACACAACGGTATTGTTGACATACAGGTACAGTCCTTGATGCTAAACGATGTTAAGCCTTCGGCCGAAGCGAATATTTAAGAACATCATAACATTGTTAAAGCCGATCTCCACCTAATTGTATCCTTGTTTGTTAGGCAAACTTCTTCTTTTGTAAGCATTTGTACATTCAAACCAAAGCACACCCTATTGTACCGGCAGTCTCCTTAGCCTTAAAATTCTCCCTCTAAATTCCTCCGTAGATATCTTTTTAGAGACTCTTTTTTTTGCCAAGAAGCGTCACCCTTTACATGACGTGTAGTTCTGATGGCCGCCATTGTTCAGGCCTAATCGTAAGACAGCAAAGAATTCCTGAAAACAAAGGTAGCTATGCGTAGTCCCTAATGGCTTGAACTCTTAGTCCATCCAGCACTCTTACAGTGATGTATGTTTTGGGGACTCTACCATCATTTGAACTTTAATCTAAACGTACTGTAACCCAGGGAAATCCTGCGTGAGATTTAGGGAGAGAGTCCTTGCCGTGTCAAGCTTGAGAGAGAGGCCGAGCCCCTAACAACCATCAATAAAGTTCTTCATACGTATTCACCTTTTCCTTGATGAAACTTGCGACTTTCCAACCTACAAGTTACCCAATTCCACCTTGCCCATCGATCCGAACACGGACCTCGGTTCAGACGTAGGTGTTGCTGTTTCGCTTGACTATTGGTCCTTTCTGCTTGGAGGCCCGTGCAGGGACCGTACCACCGCTCTGCCCCTTCAAGCCTGATAGCCGGTCATTCAGCCGCCTACGCTCTTCCCACACGTTTTACCTTTTTTTTCCCGAGGGAAGGAAAAAAAACTCCTAAAAGGGTCGAAAAGTAAACCAAAGGACCCAGACTCGAATCCCCAATCTAAAAGACCCTTAACCTATTCCTGACCAGCCTTACTTCCGGGTTTCTGCACCAAAATGACCGGAAACACCTAGCCGGGGAGAGAAGTTAGACTGACCAAAAGTGAGTTAGGTTGAGGTTTGGGTTGGGCTTACAAACTAGGCAGCCTCCTACATAGGTTTTATTTATTTATTATTTTTTATTTATACAATAATTGCAACGCCCTAACAGAGCACAAAATGCAATATCAAAATAAAACAATAAAATCCAACAATAAACAACAGAAAAAAAAACAACAGACTCAGAGACTGTGCCGACAAGTAAGTGGTTGACAAGAGGCTTTAAGTTTAGCAACAAATGCCACGTCACTATTTAAAAAAAACTCACTTTCAAGGCAATTCCAGTCAATGATGGTACGAGGAAAAAACGAACCAGCTAAGGTGTTCTTGTTGCACTGGAATCGTTTAACTTTCCTTACATGGTCCATCCGACTCATAAAGTCTGGGGAAGAACAAAAACGAGCAGGTTCGAGCAAAGTGGCCCCATTCAAAATGCGGAAAAAAACTTGAAGTCTGTGTAACTTTCTTCTAACCTGCATGGATTGCCACTGCAGAATGTTGCACATGCTAGTAACACAGCTATCTCTCTTATAGTCGCCACACACCATCCTAGCTGCTCTCCGCATCACCCGGTCAACACAGTCTGACAAGGACAACGTGTACGGAGGTGTAGCCCCTCGAGGTGTAGCTATTAACTTGCCAGCTAATACAGCAAGGCTACGTTATCCTCGGACCTTAAATTAGGGCGGAATTAGGTTTGTTGGGAACCTAACCATACTTTACCCCGATTGACGCATCACAAGGCTGTAACGAAACAAGACAACTCAAACAAATTATGCTTCACATGACCAAAATTCAAACTCACTACATATTGGCACAACTTACAAAACTTACACTATAAGTCCAAGATTACTCGAATGAAAATAAAGTCATTAGGCCTTAGTTAGACCTAATTCTCAGAAAACACCGTGCCCAAGGAAAGAAGGAAGCCAAGAGAGGAGGTGTTGCTGGGTCAATCCCAGTCGGCGAAGTGAAGTTTATTTCTTCATAAATTTACTGCGCATACTGAAAAACATCAATGATGTCCTCTAAAAGGACTGAATTTACTAAACTATTTACATACTTAAGGCCTCCTGATACATCACTAACACATCAGTTAAGTCCACCTGAGATATCAAAACCCTCTTAACAAGGCCGTCCGAGATATTGCGTAGCTTATTTATAAAGATTGCTCATTCAGTTACCATGGCAACGAGGCTATCCAAATAGAATATGCGTTTCACTGAAGACGATGTGTTTCTAAAAATTCCAGGCGAAACCCATTTATTTTTGCTTATTTTGTGCATTTATGTTGTGGCACATCAACTGTTAGCGCAAACTAAGAAGCTTTTCCCTTAAATTACGCAATTTACAACCTCTGTAACAAGAATCAACAAAAATACGTATTTAATCTTATTTCGCTAATTCACCATTAAACATGTCATTGCATAAACAAACTATAATTAAATGGCACAAAGTTTTATCCTACGTATTTTGCAGGCTTTTAACCTAAACTTCGCGACATACCTAAATTCGCGACACCAAATTCTTCCATTTCTCGGCACAAATGGTTACATCTCTGGCATAGACCCTAGTCGTTTCCTGACTATAAAAGGTACTTAGTTAGCCTTCTATAGCTTGGGATAACTCCCGTGGTTTTTTAGGACACGGAGGGGGAGGGGGAAACAATTTTAAATTCTTCCATTTCCCGACACAAATGGTTACATATCTGACGTAGACCCTAGTCGTTTCCTGACTGTAAAAAGTACTTAGTTAGCCTTCTACAGCTTTAGGACGGGTAAGGGGGTGTGATCGTGTAAGTTTCTAGCACTTGGGTTTGTTTTGTACTGGTTGATGCTACTGCCAGTACAAAAATAGACTGGTAGCAACTCACTTAAAAACATATCTGTCAGTACTCTACATCACACGCACTGTACGGGTGGTGTACTGGTAGTAAGACACTGAAATGCTGATGTAGCCACTACATTGTTTTTTTATTCACACATCTTTAATAATGTTTCAAAGCTGTACCAATGACCTGCTTTTCCAGTACTCTACATCACCCGCACTGTACGGGTGGTGTACTGGTAGTAAGACACTGAAATGCTGATGTAGCCACTACATTGTTTTTTTATTCACACATCTTTAATAATGTTTCAAAGCTGTACCAATGACCTGCTTTTCCAAGGAAAAGTTATGAAAATGCCATTTCCTACCGCTGACCTCAGATGCCTCTATCAAGAGAGGTTGCAACCTGAGGTCGTTGACTTGGCAAAGCTTAGACAGCGTTGATCAAAAGCAGTCATATTGTTATAAAAAAAATCAGTATTTTTTACGTTGCAAGCACGTGAAAAATAGATTAGTTGTGCTAAATTGAAGACAAGCGATTACATTTTGAATAAAGACTTAAATTGTTTATAAACGTGCTAGAAGTGCATGCTGCCTAGACCGAATGCTGATCTGTCTAGGCAGATTGCTTGAACATTTAAGGTTTACAACTTTTACATCGGTATTTTTCCGATTTAGACATTACATAGAATGCTTGACAAATGTAAATTATACATATTTATAATGTTTAACGTTTAAATATTCCATTAAACCATTCGATATAACAGTAAAATTTTAGTTAGTCTAACTACGAAAAATAATCGATTCTTATGTCTGGAACCTTGCTATAATGATCCAATGGCATGGCGTTTTCTTTACAGTACCCTTGCTATAAGGAAATTTAAACTTAACACTTAAAAAGCTCTGTAGTAGATTTTATAATGGGAAACTTAGCGTTAAATTATTCGCAATTCAACTAAAAATTACTGATTTTAAGTGTTAATAAAATTAAAAACCTTACAGGAGCATAAATTCCCACGTCCATCCTCATCCAGCAATTGGCAGCAATGGATTGTAGTAGGTCGGAACCTTTTTTATAAACAGGTCAGCCCTGCAGCATTTTTAACTGCCAACTGGTTTAGCTCTCGGAGTCAAAGTTGGTTTGGCTCGGCGAAACGAATTTTTCAAAAATTATTTTCTGTGGCGCTAGAAATCTTAGAGAGACAGACTTTGGCTCAAGTCAGAAAATGTATCCAGGATAATACTCTTTTGTTTGAGAGACTATTAAAATCTGTTTTTAGAACCATTCTTGTATACTCTAAGAAATATTTGTTCCAGTCGGGCAAGACTTTTGAAAAGATCTTGCCAGCTCAGAATATTCCAACTATGTCAACTTCTAGCTAGCCAACTTTTTAAAAAGTTCTTGCCGGCTCAGGGAAAAATGAAAAAGTACTTTTTAAATTTTTTCGGGAAGTGAGTTTGTGGCCGGCCAACTTTCTTGAGATTCACCCAATCAGGGAAAGGCCGCCAAGGTTAATCCTATTTGCCAAGTTAATCGCACCGAATAATACTTTGGACGTTAAATAAAAACTTGAAGATTGCTACCGCTAGTAGCAATCTTCTAGTTTTCATTCAACCTTCGAACTATTAGTAGGTGCGATTAACTTGGCTAATAGGATTAACCTTGGTGGCCTTTTCATGGTTGAATGATATCACTACTTTGAAAGGCCGACACTTTTTGTAAACTTGGCAGCTTCTCTTATCAATTTTGGTTTTGGGTGGATTAATTTTACACAACTCACCTTAGGACTTCTTAGTTCTAAGCGAGGCTTATAGGCATACCTCAGTCACAGTGTATTGGTACTGTTTGCAACTTCATTAAATAAATAAACTCCAATGCTAGGTGTTATTTAATTAAGGACTTAGAGGTGTGATGCAGGAGGCCTCTTTACAGACTTTAATTGGGGACTTTTTTAAGGGATGAATTAGGGACCCTTTTGCAAACTTTAATCGGGGACTTTTAGTGGGTGAATTAGGGACCTAATATAAAGAATATTAATATTAATTTTAATATGAAATACAAAATACACGCACTGCTGAACAAAAAAAAAACGCTGCTGTAAAATAAAACCTGCAAAAAAAAATACTCAAATAGACATTATTTGTATAATGAAATGCATACATCATACTTGCCCTTCAAAGTGTGTAACTGTCATTATAAATTATGCACGTAATTCCGGCTGTACTTATTCTTCGTGCGCACATATATGCTCAGAATTATTTTAAATTGAGTACCTACATGAATGAATGACTACTGTGTCCTACTGAGTTTATCGCTGCCATAATACGTAGAAAACGGTTTTTATTCTTTCAGTAGGGGAAAAGAAATTCTTCGGTGAGCTTATATCGAGGCCGCAGAATTCTAGATAAATTATTGTGCTGTATTTAGATATGACAGTTATAATTATGTCTTTGCTTGTATGTTCATCTCCAAACTTGTCCAGGGGGAGGGGGGAGGGGCGCGATTTTTTTGGTGTTATATTAGAAGCAGCTGTAAGTGTTACCATTTAATTTTACATTTTATAAAAAGTTACTGCTATAACTTTGAATGTGAAGTCCCCCTGCCTGTTTCTTAGGTGTCTTGTATTGTGTGGCTACCACCAAGTTCATATTTTTTGAGTTTGATCATTTTTATAATAATAATAATAATAATAATAAATAATAATAATAATAATACTAATAATAATAATAATATTTGTTGCGATAGCAACGGGTCTGGCAAGGACTGAAGAGTCACTAACAGCCAGCCACAATTACATGTAAATACAGTGTACATAAAACGGCAAAGGAATAATGATGGTAATAGGTTTGGGGACACGAATGCCTTACCACCAAGGTTAGACCTGCCAGGAACTCAAAGGTCCCCGATGGCATCGCCAAATGTGCAGGACATGGGAAGGGTGTGAAAAGTGTTAAAAGGCCCAAAATGATGCTGTACAATTAAAAAGTATAAACAATGCTAAAAAATTATATGCTACGGTGAATACTAAAAACTAAAGCGCCCAGATAGTGGGATTTGTCATCACTTAAAAAAATAATAAATAAAAAGTACATATATATATAAACCAAAGGTCAACCTGCTGCAATAGGGTGGCTGGACTACCTTAAGTGGCCTACATGCCTTTAAAAATTATTTTAAAATGTTCTATTTTAAGAAGACGGAAGGGATTGGGACCACCAACACAGTTCTCAAAGTGAAGAAGGGTGGGGGGATTGCTGGTGAGAAAAAAGCATTAGGTGTCCTGGAGTAATGTACATTTCAGAAATACGTGAAGCGGTTCCTCATCAATCAACCTACGAAAGGTTGAAACCGACAGTGCAGACACAGTCTTTACACTGAGTGCGTTCCAAATAGGAACCACACGAACTGAGAAGAAATGCCAGCGACAGTCAAGGGTTGGTGCAGGTATGGCCAATTTTCAATGGTAACCGTGTGTACAAATAAGGCGTTGTGTAGGATCGAAAAACAGAAGGTCAAAGCCGATTAAATTATGAAATATTCAGTATGTAAGTACGAGGTAGGCTTTTATACGTCGCAGTTCAAGCAACTCAAGACCCAATCTTACAAGCCTTTCATGATAAACAATTTCCCGGAAGCCAGAGCGATATTTTGTATAATGGCGCTGGGCTTTCTCTAAGAGGTCAATATCTTTGGCCAGGTAGGGGGACCATACAGGTATAGCATATTCCAAGATAGGATCACACAAACCCCTTGAATGCCCTAACACTGGTAGCAACACACTTAGATTTTAAAAACACATATTTACAATCATTGAGCAGCAGAATGCTGCAGTGGCAACTTTCTGGCAGTGTAAGGATGGTTTTAAATTCGTAGTGAACCAAATTCCTAGGTCCCTAACCTCTTCAGTTTGGGGTAAGGTTTCCTGATCAAGGAAGTACTGGGGCACTTATTTGCAGTTCCCACATGAAATGAGGAACATTTTTGGTTCGAGATTTGGAGCTGCCACCTTCAGTACCACGCAACAAACTGTGAATCTGGGCATCCAATTCAGGTGACGGGAGATAAGATAAATTTTTAGCTGCGATCTTCAGGTCGTCCGGGAAATTCCATCGGAAGGAACAAGTATCTCCTATCCTAAGATCATTTATGCAGATTACAAACAGGATGGGTCCGAGAACTGAACCCTGCGGTAAATCACAGGGGACAGATTTCCATTATGAACATGCATTCACAACAATCGCCCTCTATGAGCGCTCCACAAGGAAAGCTGCTAGCCAGTGTTTTAGGTTATCTTCAATACCACAGCTACTAATTTAAAAAGACGTTTTCTATGAACAACCGACTCAAAAACCTTTTTAAAATCGAAATAAATGACATCAAGGGGAGACCCAAATATCCAATGTGAAAGTCCATCTCTCCAAAACCGCCAGCAGCTGGTGGATCACGGATCTATTTGGAAGGAACCCAAATTGATCGTCACTAATTACTGGATGTTCATTGAAGAAATTTAAAATCGTGTCCTGTATGATGGATTCCATGAGCGTACATGCCACACATGTTAGGGCTAGTGGTCGATACTTGCATGGATCAGAGGGAGTCCCCTTTTTTCGAATCGGTATTACGTTTGATCTACTCCACATGCTGGGGAGCTTTTTTGTGCAAAGAAGAAAGAGAAGATATAAATAAGGGGTATGGTATTACATTTCCCAGTTGTTTTAATAGGTGAGCCAAAAACCCGTCAGGTCTGCAAGACTTGGTAGGTTACAATTGTTTTAATGCATTCGACACCGACGTTCTGTAAAAATCACCTGGGTGCATAATGGTTGGGAGTCCACAAGTTGTTTATCTGGCAGACCAGGATTTCCATCGTCGAGTATGGTTTTCGACGTAAGTTGTTTGACGTTTAATGGGAGTTGGGGCCAAACTAAGCTGCAATTTAAGAATGCCCATATTTATGAATCCAAAAAGGAGTACGAAATTGCTCTAGTTTCCTTGGCTACGTATTACAGCATATTTAACGTTCACGGCGATAACAACGAAATTTCATATATCGTCAACGGCGGAGCGAACTGGATTAGGGTGCGAGTCATCCTGGGTGCTTACGAAATTTCCGATTTAAATAATTTCATTCAAGCCATAATACAGCGAAACGGACACGAAAAAATGCTATCACCATAGAACCAAACCACAATACTTTAAAACCTAACTTAATCATCGGTAATACGGCTTACAGACTGTCCTTCTCGGGAGATAACAGTTTAGGCCAAGTCTTGGGGTTCCTTCAGGGCAAAAATCTGTAGATATTTTTGGCATCAATACGATTTTCATTTACACTAATATAATCGGGTCCTCGTACGTGAATAACGACACGCAACCTAGCATTTACGCTTTTTATCCGGGAGTACCCTCTGGTTACAAGATGCTAATCGCTCCTCAAAATTTGATTTATCGGCCAGTCACTACCGATAAGATTAGAAACATGCACATTTGGTCAACTTCTCAAGATAATGAAATAATAAATTTAAACGCCAAAACACTAACGGCTCGCCTTCACCTCAGATCAAAAACATGATGATTATATAAAAAACAAAAAGAATGTTGGTATTCAAAAGAAACAAAAGAATATTGGGAAAAGGGTTAGTCAGAGATAATAATAAATTAACGCAAAAAAATCGAGCATTTATCAAATTTATAACCGCGGCTAGAAGTTGAGTTTCACTGAAGATTACCTGAATATAAATGAATCGTTACAACACGATTCCTCCGTGGAGAGCTATTGTTTTCACGAACATAACCTCACCAATGTCAATTCGGAAATTATAATTATAATAGAAAGCCAGGATTTGTTTCAACACGTTGCTAACAGTTATCTTCTGATAAAAGGCAAGCTGCTGAAAAGCGACGATACTAATTACTGTGAATCGTCTATTAACCGCCCATGAGCAGCTAAAATTAATTAGATAAAAAAGTAGAGGAGGCATTAACAAATCTACTACAAGATTTCTGACCTTAACATATTTTTTGGGGTGGCCGTTTAGGCCTAAACCCATCGTGGAAAAGTAGATTATTCATGAGCGTGATCTGAGTTCAATCTAGCAATATCTAACGTAATTCAAAGTTAAAACCACCACAAACATTCAAAACAGACACGAGATTCACGACCGGAAAACACAGAGTAACAAGTAACATCATAACGGACGCGGTGGACTGGATTTTTCAAGCGCTTACACAATTTGGACATGCCACTGCATCGCGTCCACTGCTGAGGCTAAACGGGTCCAGACCTACGCGCCCATTTCCACCGGAACTTCGGTCTTGGATGACAATATATTGCTCTATGGCGAATGTCAACATGTCTATGGCGAATGTCCGGTGGTGAATCACGTTGTCAGTTTTGTAGGTTGGTGATGGTTAAAAAATAGTTTTAACTTTGAATTATGTTAGATATTGGAAGGAGGATGATCTAATAAACTAAATTTGAGAATAAATGTGACAAAGGTTTAGCGATTATGCACCCAATGATCAATCGCATAGGCCTAATATTGCCGACTTTTCCGCGATTACAAATGATTCCGAGATTTGTGCTGGATTAAATGTTGATTTCGTTAAATGTATGAATCTTTTCGTTAATTTTGCTGCAGAACAACCAAGATTTAAAGGGATAAAACACTGATTTCGTTAAACGTTTGAAGCTTTTAGTAAATTTCACGACCGTCTAAAAAAAAAACGATTGGTGGGGGGGAGGGCATTAATAAAGGTACTACACGATTTCTAACCATAATGTATTTTTGGGGGTGGGCGTTAGCAAAGCCAGGGTGTTTATTAGGCAATTCACAGTATGTGGATGCTGATGTCGCGACTCTCGTCAATAACGGTTCCATGTACCTGTTTTCCAGCATTGAATATCACTTGGGGGACAAGCTCGTCATGAATTAAATTACCCGGGGTACGGGACTCTCATGAAAGACTTGCTCACGTACGGCTGGAATTATCAAGTATCGTTGCTGGGAAACTGCTGGGCTTTAGATGCCGCCGACGTTTCCACCGCCAGTTTGAATGATAACACAGGATTCAAATTAAGATATTCCATCATCGTGAAGGAACCGTTCCGTAAAGGGAGCTTCTCGTTCGGCATTCCTTTAAAACACTGCAGGGGATTTTTCTAAAATTACAACAAGGTACTCTATGGTACCAAGCACGTGCTGACGTTCTCTACGACGAGCAACGACGATGCTGTATTTACAGCCGCTGCCACCGCCGCTGGAAAAGTCGAATAAACCGGTGTTGCATGGCACGTGCCACACGTCACAACTTCCGAAGAGCAAAAACTTTGGCTTTTTAACTACATTGATGGGGGGATGCACGTGGATTTGGGCTTTAGACACTGGCATTATGATTCTTGCTAATTGCCCCAGAGCACCAGCTTCACGTGGCGTGTAATCACTACATCGGCAGTGGAAATGCGTAGGTGGGTCATTCTAGCTCTGCAGACTAACAAAAAAGATGCTCAAACTAAAAATCCTGCTGTGTTTGATAACTGTAGTCTTCAGGACGCTCACGTGACTTTAAATTCCGAGCGTTAACCCTTCCTCTATTTAAACGTAAATTTTTCTAGCGGAGAATATTCCATCTTGTATAGAATGGCTCAGCAGTTTAGTCGCGCTTTGTACGATGTCGGGGATATCTGCATCGATTCGGTTCAGTTTAAAAAGACTTATCCTCTAGTAGTTTGGGATTGCTCCAAACAGTCGGAGAGACTTCAGTCCGACATCATTGAAGTGCAAGTAATACTAAAATTTAACGCCGCTGTCCCTGCCAATACGACCTGCTACGAGTTATTGACCGGAGAGAGAAAAATGAGTTTTTAAACTGGATAGAGGCAAAGTCGAAATTATTTATTAATATAATAAAAAAAAGAAACAGGGAAAATATTGAAAAGACGCAAGATCAGAAATCAAAGAAAACGAGGAGGGTTTTTACCGCTGTTGGCGTTGCTAGGCCCACTCATAGCCGGTGTAGAGGGGTTAGCAGGTGGGGCCTCAAGTATTCCCATGGCAGTTAAGAATGCTCAAAATCATGCTAAGGTACTGGCCAAGCTGGTGAGACATAACAAGAAGATGGAGGGTTCGGGTTTGAAACGAAAAACGAAGACGAAAAATGAGTCGGGCAGAGGGCTCATTCTGAAGCCAGCGAGGGCCTGATCGGTTTTAATAAACCATTGACGAATCTGGACTTAAACCGATTGGTTAAAGTCTTGAAAATTCCTAAATACAGAGCACTTTTAGTAAGGATTGGTTGCCCCTAAAACCTAAACCTGGTGGCGAATGTGGCATCGTCAATCTCGAAGATTTTCACGCCGGAGATGGCAGCCATTGGGTAGCTTCCTCGACAGTTAGGGGCACGCCCTGTTTTTTTTCGACAGTTTCAGCAATCTGTGTCCTCCTGCGTCTATCTCTGAGTACTTGGGGCCCGTTAAATACAATAATGACGGAGTGCAGAATTATAATCAAATATGTTGCGGTCATTTTTCCTTATTTTTCTGAATTCATTGACGGAAGGACTGGATTACGAGATTAGTTTAGATATGGTGAGGTGGTAATTTATTGATATTTTCCGTGGGTCAGTAACAGAGCCACTTGATAAAGATTCCTAAATTTTGGAGAGCTATCCGTATCAGACGCTATACAAATATGCGTTCTTACCAAAAACTCAAAAGTTTTCCCCACCAATTACTTTTGGTTTTATGTGTGTATGTTGGGTTTCTTCATCAGTAAACCGCTTTTCTATAGAAAATTGAAAACCAGTAAATGCTGAGTCATCCAATTCTTCATCGCTTTCATATTCTCTGTATTCATACTCTGGTTTAAAAACGTCGTTGAATACTATACATTGCAGCTTTACACCTACATCAAAATCTGGCAAAGTCAACCCCCTGAAATAATATTCATACGGGCAACAATAATAATTAAAAGGATTGCTATTACTACAGGTGAATAAGTCACCTTTTTTGAATGGCGTGATGATGTAAAAACTGACTATTTGAAAATAATTTTCGAGGACGTACCGCATAGTAACAGCATTATCGAGAGACCTTGGGTAGTATATGTTTCTAATTCGTTTATCAGTTGTATTAATGTCTCCTTTTATCGGTTGTATTGGCTTTTGATTTGTTGTTGTAATTCGGTTAGCTGAGAATAATTTACAGCATCCCCAGAATATGCGCCCGTTTGTAGATTGATCAGACGTTTGAACCTTGCATCATACTTATCAACACTTAAATTAATACCCTGCTCATTTATGTAAAATTTAGTAGCCTCGTCGACATATTTTTTTTAGCAGCTTCCCTAGATTGCGTGAGAAGAGCGAAGTCTTTGATTAGTTTATTATTAGCTTCGAAATGACCGCTGATATCTTCCTTCATTCCAACATCTTAACGATTTTTTTCATGTCCGTGTCTAATTCACTTACCTGCGAATAAGTTACGGCATCTTGGGGGTCTACACTGATGGCTAGATTAATTAAACGGTTGTTCCATCAAAGATTTTGTATCGACGTATTCTTTAGTAGCCACATCTGCCACAACTTTTGAATCGACATATTCTTTAGTGGCCACATTCAACACCACTCTTGAATCGACAAACTCCTTGGTGGCTGCACTTCACGTTACTTTTGAATCGACATACTCCTTGGTGGCTGCATCCTTATTTTGCGTGGGAGTTTTAACATCTCCAAAACGTTTCTTCACCGCGTTAAAATGCCCATCTACATTTTCTTCAATCCTACGTCGGATTTAAGTTTCTTTACGTCAGTTACTAATTCATTAAACTGGGAATAAATTATGGCATCTTTGGGTTCCATGGCAGCTCCCACTCTAGTAAGGCACTTATTCTGCATGCCATATTCATTATTCGAGCCTAATATAAAAGTAGTTCCTTTCACATCTCTCTGTGTTGGCTTCAAAGAATGACCAAATTTATTTACCTGCATTTTTTTTATTTCTGTCGGTTCTTTTTTTTATATTTTACATATAAATAAAAAAGGAGAGGAAATAAAAAGTGAAGACACGCAAAAGAAAAGAAATTCAAAATGCCTCACCCTGCCTGGTGCACGCATTTGTTGTTGGAAACAAATTCTTTAAAAGTTCAGACGGAGAAGGCAACCAAGTTAAAAAATGGAGTAAAATATACATTTTCTCGTTCCTTAGAATTCAAGGATTCAAAGGGAGTAGGTTCTCCCATTTCGAACAAAGATTCCAAGCACAAAGGTTGAATTTCACCGACTGACTCCGAAACTCAAAACGCATTGAAAAATCTCAGACAGTACATCTGCAAAAAATTTAAAGTCCAAATTGACAGAGCAGACCATTTTTATAACAGTGTTCAATTATCCCAATTACTTGCACCCTGTTACATCCTGCTACCCGTTCTGCAAAAAGGCGAACGAAGATACTAACAATGCGGATAAACCGCTCTGCCTTAGAACTTGGGTGTACAACGATACCCTCAAAAGGGAAATTGAACTAAAAGGTTACGGAAAAAAACCATGGTTTGACTTTCCTGTGTGCGGAAGTATGACCTTGTCGGAAGTTAGTGGTAAAATTAACTCCGTGTACATCAGCAATGACACTCCAACACCGTGAAACTTTGGTGCAACGTAGAATATGGAGTTGCTGAATCTAACATGACCAACGATAAATTTTCTGATCGCGACTTTATGAGCTTGGTTTCTAAATAAATTTAAAAAAAAACAATGGAAATTCTAAATTACGATTTTTTCGCTCCCCGCAAAGAACTAAAAAAATCACCCATTTCTACCCTCAAATATTAGATGTCTGATTATAGGTCCTGCAAACTGTTGGAAAACAAACCTACTGTTTAATTTTATTTGCAACGAGGGGTGGCTAAATTACGACAGATTACATGTCTACTGCAAAATTTGTGTAAGCCAAAATATCAAGCTTTACAGTCTGTATTTGGGGAAATTGGTGGAGTGGTGGGGCGAGAGATAGCGAGTTTTCATAACTCTCAAATCGATTTGATTCCTCCCGAGAAGTTGGATTATACGTTTCGTAATCTTGTTTTCGACGATGTGCTTTTGGACAAACAAAATAACATTGAGCGTTACTTCGCTCAAGGGAGGCATTCAGATAACGATGTTTTTTACTGTAGTCAGTCCTAAACAAGAATTCCCAAACAAGTGATTAGAGATAATGCCAATTTTATTAATCGTATTTCCTGTTGACAAATTAAACCTAAGACATTTGTACGAAAATCACGTCCATTCTGACATGAAAATTTCCAGAGTTTAAAACATTGTGTGGGATGTGTTGAACGATCCGTACGGATTTTTATCGATTGACAAAACATTAAACGAGGGGCATTATAAACGTTCGTTTTCGTTCGTAAATAAAAGAAGCCAAAAGAAAAAAGAACATGGAAACGAAACGTAAAATCGTTAAACTAAAACAACGTTTAAAGAAAATAAATTTGGATCAACGTTTAGACGAGCGAGTGCAAAAAGAATCTTTACGAGTTTATTTAAACCCATAGTTAGTAACTTGTAACAACCCGCGTGAAACCAACACCCCAAGCGATTCCTTCAAAAGTAGTTGCTGGCTTTCCAACTAAAAATAGAGCGAAACGTATACGAATTATTACTGCTGTAAAAACCTATAAATCTGAGGAGGATGACGTTGATGATGAGGAAGAGTTGGAAACTGAGGAAACAATGCACGATACGGGAAAGTTTGAATTGCCGACACCTCCCAATTTGGTCGACCATTCGACTCCAACAGCACCAGATCCCCCATTTCTCCCAATCTATCCGAATATGTGCCTCTGGCTCCAGCTATGACAACCGAATGTGCATCTACCAATACAGGAACGAAAGTTATTCCGGCGCTTTTGGCAATTCAAAACAGACGTGTTTTGACACCTGCAGAAATTCCAAATTTTTCCAACCTCAAATCCTTCGATAGTCTGTTTCTGGGACTAGTCATAGGGCAAACGGCAAAATATTTCCTACTCAAATTTTTCGAAAATCCCAGAGATTCCGACCAAGTTTTTGGACTGCAATATGACAGGAAAGCCGGAGAACTGAACATGGCGAATGAACGCGTAAAATATTCGAGAACAATATAATTATTCGTGGTAAACAGTACCCCGGATGACGAGCACTTTGGAGTTTGCTGGTTTTTAAGGACCTGAAAGAAACTTCAAATCCTCCAGATGTCAAGGCATCTTACGCGTCTCTTATTAAAAATATGAATGCTATCTATCAAAACAACGATCTAGGTACTCGAAAGCCCAAGTCTAATCGCGGCGCCAAGTACGCATCAATAATAGGGTGTATTTGGGAGGATGTGAAAACAAAGAAAAAGGAGACCGGCATGGTAAAGAAAACCGGATATGCTAGAACGAACCTAACGACCCTGGTCAGGAGATTGAGCCTTTTGTACGGATCCACCCGAGCAGGGCATGATGATCACAGAGACAAGATGATAGAAATTCTATCAGAATTGGAACGACGACGTGCCATCAGCACCCATGAAAAAATATCGCTTATCAAAATTTAGGTTAGGTTAAAAATTGTTTGTTTAATAAAAAAAGGAAAGCAGCCAAGATGAAGTTTTGCGTGAAATGTAAATGAAAAACATCTAACCGACCTGAACTTCCTATTATTTCAATATTGAAAAATAACAGACGAATGGAAGAAGTGTTTTGTGATGTGTGTGGAAGTAAAAAATCTTCCTTCGTTAAATCTGGCAAGGTTATCGTAAATAGACTGATTGACCATTTACCTGCAGAATTACATTTGCTGGGGTATCCATATTGTGGGCCTGGAACAAATCTAGAAAAGAGATTAGCTAGAGGTGATAAAGGAATAAATGAACTGGACAAGGCGTGCAAAGATCAACATGTTTCCTTCTCGAAAAACTCAGATTTAAACCAAAGGTACGTTGCCGATGAAATTCTAATGTCTAAAGCTCGAAAAGTACACAAGGATCCTTCAGTTTCTTGGTGAGAAAAATTAGCCGCATTCATCGTTAAAAAATATGCAAACAAAAATAAAGTTCGGAATGGGAAAAAAAACGAAATGGACCAACTCGTAGACGAACTCCACAAACCAACGAATATTTATACTTATTTTAAGAATATTGTTCTTTACGTCCTGCTCAGTACAGATTTATCCATGGGCGTGTTATCACTTCACTTTCTGAGATCCCTCACTTGGAGAAACATCTGCAGAACGTCAGATGTAATATCCTATGAAGGGTAGAGATGAAAGATTGATAGAGCAAAGCGAGCCACACATTCAAAAGGTTTACTTTACTTGGAGATCGCTCGCTTTGCTCGTGCAATGCACCCACCTCCGTGCTTCAAAAACACAAACGTTTGACACCGTTTTAAAACCAAATCAATTGTTTTGATTTTTCTCTGCATCAAGTCAGTTAGTATAAACCAATTTTAGGATGTATATGTGGTCTGTTGCAAATACGTCGTCCATGCACCCTTTCCCAGATCATCCCTCTTTGCTCGAAAAGGTTTTCATGAACAAACTATGACGTCATGAACGAACCTAAAAATTTACAAGTCAATTCAGAGAGCGAGTTCTACAATAAAGACTTCAAAGCGCTACTTAGGCGCTACAACACAAAACATGTACTCTACGTACTCTGTAAAGAAAGCGAGCGTGGTAGAGCATTTTAACAGAATACTGAAAACTCGAATGTGGAAAAGATTCGCTGGGAAGGGTATTACGAGTGAATACACAATATTGACAAGTTGGTCTCACATAACAACAATACGGTTCATTCCACTACAAAACTGAAACCTAGGGTCGATTTAGGTAGCGAGTTCTACAATAAAGACTTCAAAGCGCTACTTAGGCGCTATAACATCAACATGTACTCTACGTACTCTGAAAAGAAAGCGAGCATGGTAGAACGTTTCAACAGTATGCTGAAAACACGAATGTGGAAAAGATTCACCAGGCAGGGGAATTACGAGTGGATACACATCATCGACGAGTTGGTTTCACATGACAACAACACGGTTCACTACACTACAAAACTGAAACCTAGGGAAGTATCCATGGAGAAGTTAGGCTAGAATTTGTTAGTTTTATTTATTGTTGACTAGAATTTTTGCTCATTGTACAGGAAAAATGCACTTTCATTTTCTTTTACTTTATTTTGTGTGGTGAAAAGTACTAAGGTTTGTTAACGTCTTCCGGCATTGTCTGATCAATCTTGTGTAAATTATTTCTTTAAGTAGGCCTAAAGACAATCAGGTATGCGTGATGCAGTACAGGATTAAAGTAGTTTGTGAATTGTTACACTTGAAAATGCTTCATTGGAACAATCAGTTTCTTTGTTGGTTTTTAAATTTTAACTCTAAATAAGGCATCAACAAGGATCCAAACCAATATACTATTTTACTGGCTTATTTATGTTTATTCATTCGTAAATTAGAAAAAAAATTATACAAAATTTGCTTTAGCAGGCGGCTGCTGAAAAAAAAATGCGGGCTGACCATCAATTTTAATCCAGCTGTAAGTTACAAATCTAAGTTCTCAGCCTGAGGGGTATATTAGTTCGCTGCTTGTGGCCAACTTCAAATCTAGATTTGAACATTATTGATTCAGTACAATGTCACGGTGAGTACTTGCGAGTATTAGAAGTGGAAGAGGGAGGGAGGGATGAGACGCTTGCCACCAACAACTTCTCCAAGATCGTTCTCATACCTGCAATATGACTTCAAATTCGGTACAATTGTTAAGTTCCCTGGCTTATAAGCAAGTAATCGGAAATCCTAGTTTTCCTTATAGAAATCATGTCGTTTTTGCAGAGTTATTTTTTTTCAGGGATGGTAGCTAAAACCAAAGCAGGATTTCAGGTTAATACAACCATGTGGTGTGATAGTATGCAAGTCCCTACAACGATCCTTAATGCTCCATCGCACTGGCTCTACTAGGTTGGGCTTCGCTGAACGGCTTTAGCATTCCTCATCTTAGCTGTCTTGGTTGGCTATTTTTGCAGTTTAAATTAATCCAAAAATTTATTTAACAAATGGAATAGCTTGAGGTTTCCGCCACCACCATTGTGTATCAATAAAAATGATCACGCCATTAAAAAAAGAAACATTTTTGGAGAAGGAAAGGAAAGTTCATACTTTTTACGTTATTCCAAGTATCGTTTTTATGCCCCCTCGAACATTTTTTTTTTGGGGGGGGGCAGTTGACCCCCCTTGGGGATAGCTGCGGCCCAGAATTTATAATCATTGTTAAAAATAAATAATAAAAAAAAGCCATGGATTCGATTTCGATCATTTTAACGGGAGTAGGGGAAGAACTGAGCTGCAATTTAAGAATGCCCACATATTTGAATCCTAAAAAGGAGTACGAAATTGCTCTAGTCACCTTGGATACGTATGACAGCACATTTAACGTTCACGATGATAACAACGCAGTTTCGTACACTGCCGATGGTGGGGCAAACTGGATTAGGTTGTGAGTCATCCTGGGTGCTTACGAAATTTCTGATTTAAATAATAATATTTCATTCAAGCTCTAATATGCGAAACGGACACGAAAAAGATGCCATTGTCATAGAACCAAACCACAATACTTTAAAAACTAACTAAATCATTGGTAATTCGGCTTATGGAGTGTCCTTTTTGGGAGATAACAGTTTAGGCCAAGTCTTAGGGTTACTCCATTGCACTTATACTAAATCTCAACAGGGGCAAATATCTGGAGATATTTTGGGCATCAATACTATTTTCGTTCACACTAATATAATCAGGTCCTCGTACGTGAATGATGACACACAACCTTGCATTTACGCTTTTCATCCAGGGGTGCCCCTAGGTTTCAAGATGATAATCGTTCCTCGAAATTTGATTTATCTGCCATTCACTACCGATAAGATTAGAAACATACGCATTTGGTTAACTTCTCAAGATAACGAAATAATAAATTTAAATGGCGAAATGCTGACGGTCCGCCTTCACCTCAGATAGAAAAAATAATCGTTATATAAAAAACAAAAGGAATGTTGGTATTAGAAAGAAAAAAAAGAATATTGTGATAAGGGCTAGTCAGAGATAATAATAAATTAATGCCAAAAAAAACGAGCATTCATCATATTTATAACCGCGGCTAGAAGATGAGTTTAACTGAAGATTATCTGAAAATAAACGAATCATTACAACACGATTCCTCCATGGAGAGCTATTCTTTTCACGAATATATTCCATTTGTAGGAACTAACCTCAACAATGTTAATTCGGAAATCAGAATTATCATAGAAAACCAGGATTTGTTCCTGCATGTTGCTAACAGTTATCTTCTTATTAAAGGCAAGCTACTGAAAAGCGACGGTACTAATTATGTTGATACTGACGTCGCGACTCTCGTCAATAACGGTCCCATGTAGCTGTTTCCAGCATTAAATATCACTTGGGGGACAAGCTCTTCGATGAATTAAATTACCCTGGATACGGGACACTCATGAAAGGCTTGCTCACGTACGGCTAGAATGATCAAGTATCGTTGCTGGGAAACTTCTGGGCTTTTGATGCCGCCGACGTTTCCACCGCCAGTTTGAATGATAACACAGGATTCAAATTAAGATATTCCATCATCGTGAAGGAACCGTTCCGTAAAGGGAGCTTCTCGTTCGCCATTCCTTTAAAACACTGTAGGGGATTTTTCTAAAATTACAACTAGGTACTCTATGGTACCAAGCACGTATTGACGTTCTCTACGCCGAGCAACAACGATGCTGTATTTAGAGCCACTGCCACCGCCGCTGGAAAAGTTGAATAAACTGGTGTTGCATGGCACGTGCCTCACGTCACAACGTCCGATGAGCAAAAACTCCGGCTTTTTAAATACATTGAGGTGGGATGAAAATAGATTTGGGATTTAGACACTGGCATTACGATTCTTGTGAATTGCCACAGAGCATCAGCTTCACGTGGCGCGTTCTCACTACTTCAGCAGTGGAAAAGCCTAGGTGGGTCATTCTAGCTTTGCAGAATAACAGAAAAGATGCTCAAACTAAAAATCCTGCTGTGTTCGATAACTGTAGTCTTCAGGATGTTCACGTGACTTTAAATTCTTAACGTTACCCCTTCCTTGACCAAAGCGTAAATTTTTCTAGCGGAGAATATTCCATCTTGTATAGAATGGCTCAGCAGTTTAGACGCACTTTGTACGATTTCGGGGATCTCTGCATCGATTTGGTTCAGTTTAAAAAGACTTAGCCTCTGGTGGTGTTGGATTGCTCCAAACAGTCGGAGAGACTTCAGTCGGGCAACGTCGATGTGCAGGTAAAACTAAAATTTAACGCCGCTGTCCCCTCCAACACGACCTGCCATGCGTTGTTGATCGGAGATAAAAAAAATGAGTTTGAAATTGGATAGTGGCAAAGTCGAAATTATTTATAAATATATAAAAAAGAAATGGGGAAAATATTTTAAAGACGCAAGACCGGAAACAGAAGAAAACGAGGAGGGATTTACTGCTGTTGGCGTTGCTTGGCCCACTCATAGCCGGTGTGGGAGGATTAGCAAGTAGAGCGGCAGGTATTACAATGCCTGTTAAGAAAGCTCAGGACGAAGCTAAGGTACTGACCGAGATGGTGAGACATAACAAGAAGATAAATGGTTTGCGTTTGAAACAAAAAAAGAAGACGAAACAAAATGAGGCGTGGCAGAGGGCTCTATCTGAAACCAGTGAGGGTCTGATTGATTTTATAAACCATTAACGAATCTGGACTTAAACCAATCAGTCAAAGTCTTGAAATTCCTAAATACAGAGGCACTTTTAGCAAGGATCAGTTGCCCCTAAAACCAAAACCTCGCAGCTAATGCGGTATCGTTAATGTCGAAGATTTTCACGATGGATCCAGAAGTCTTTGGGTCGCTTACTCGACAGGTGCGGGCACCCCCTGTTATATCAATAGTTTCGGCAATCTGTGTCCTCCCACGTCTGTCTCAAAGTACTTGGGGTCCATTATATACAGTCATGACGGAGTGTAGAATATTAATCAAATATGGTGCGGTCATTTCTGTTTGTTTTTTCTGAATTTCTTAACGGAGGGACCCGATTACGAGATTGTTTTAGATATAATGAGGAGGTAGTTTTTTTTATTTGCCGGGGCTTAGTAATAGATCCACTTGATAAAGTGTCCAAATTCTGGAGGGCTATCCTTATCAGCTGCTATACTAATACATGCTCCATTCCAAAAATCCAAAAGTTCTTTCCCACCAAGTACTTTCGGTTTTGTTTGTATATCAATTGTGGTTTTATCCTCAGGATTTCAGTATCTTTGATAAATTTGAAAGCTAGTACGCATTGCGTGATAATTAAATTCCTCTTCATCTTCATATTCTCTATATTCATACTCCGGTTTTTCAATGTCGTTAAATTTTATACATCGCAGCTTTACGCCTACGGGAGCACTCCCCACACCAAACCATCTCAAATAGCATTCGAATGGGCAATGGTAATAATTTAAAGGATTGCAATTACTACACATGAAAAAGTCACCTTTTTTAATGGTGCGATGATGTAAAAACAGACTGCGTGACAAGTTTTTTATAATTCGTTTTCTGGTTGCATTAAAGTCTCCCTTTTCATCCTCGGGTAATGAGTTTATCTGTCGGCTTGTGATTTGATGTTGTAAATTGGTTGGTGGAAAATAATTTCGGGATATATGCCAGGTTCTAGATTCATCAGACGTTTGTACCTCGCATCGTATACATCATAGTTTAAATTAATAATCCCCTCCTTGTTGAAATATTGACTAAGCTTGTCGACATCTTCTTTGTTAGCAGCATCCCTAGATTCAATGAGAAAAGCAAGGTCTTTGATTCGTTTATTATTAGCTTCGAAATGACCGTTGATATCTTCCTTCATTTCAACGTCTGACCGAATTTTTTTCCTGTCCATTTATAAGTCAGAGAAGACAACCGAGTTAAAATAAGTAGTAAAGTATAGATTGTCTCCTTCCGTAGAATTCAAGGATTTAAATGGAGTAGGTTCTTCCATTTCGAACAAAGATTCCAAGCATAAGGGTTGGATTTCACCGACTGACCCCGAAACTCAAAAAACGTTGAAAAATCTAAGACGGTACATCTGCAAAAAATGAAAAGTCCAGGTTGATGAGCCATTTCTTTGATGATGTTCAATTATCCCAATTTCTTGTACCCTGTTACATCCTGCTACCCGTTCTGCAGAAAGGCGAACGAGGATACCAACAATGTGGATAAACCACTCTGCCTTAGGACTTGGGTGTACAACGATATCCACAAAACTATAGGAAAACTGAACAAAAACGTTATGGAAAAAACATGGTTTGACTTTCCATCGTGCCAAAGTATGACCTTGTCGGATGTTAGTGGTAAAATTAACTCCGTGTACATCAGCAATGACACTCCTAGCACCGTGAAACTTTGGTGCAACATAGAATATGGAGTTGCTGAACCTAACATGGACAACGATAAATTTTCTGATCGAGACTTTATGAGTTTGGTTTCTGAATGAACGTAAAAAAAATCAATGGATATTCTAAATTATGATTTTTTCTGCGCCCCCCCCCCCCCACCCCCAAGAACCCAAAAATCACCCATTTCCGCCCTCGAATATTAGATGCCTGAATATAGGTACTGCAAACTGTAGGAAAACGAACCTACTGTTTAATTTTATTTGCAACGAGGAGTGGCTAGATTACGACAGATTACATGTCTATAGCAAAACCCTGTGTCAACCAAAATACCAAGCTTTACAGTCTGTATTTGCGGAAATTGGTGGAGTGGTGGGGCGAGAGATAGAAATTTTCATGACTCACAAAATGATCTGATTCCTCTCGAAGAGTTGGATTCTACGTTTCGTAATCTCATCATTTTCGATGATGTGTTTTTGGACAAACAAAATAACATTGAGCGTTATTTTGCTCAAGAGTGCCATTCTAACGCCAATGTTTTTTATTGCAGTCAGTCCTATACAAGAATTCTCAAGCAGATGATTAGAGACAATGCCAGTTTATTAATCGGATTTCCCGTGGACGAATTAAACCTAAAACATTTGCACAAAAATCACGTCGGTCCTGACATGGAATTTCCCGATTTTAAAATGTTGTCCACGTAGTAGCCTGACCAAAGTTTTTGTTTAAACGAACTGCAAGAAAGTGTGAGTCTCCCACAATAATGGTATCAGAAGGTTTAAAGTTCAATAATGCATTATCGACGAGTTGGTTTCGCAATACAACGATATGGTTCATTCCACCACAAAACTGAAACCTAGGGAAGTAACCAGTCGTCACAAACCACTGCTGAGACGAACTAGCCCTAAACAACAGCTAAATAAACCCAAGTTTGGCGTAGGAAATAAAGGCAGGATTTCTAAATTTTAAAAATTTTCGATAAAGGATGTTTACAAAATTTTACCAATGTATTCACGAGCTGTAAAGTGCAAAAAACCCAATCAGTTACGTATCTTTTAAAGAACGAGTTGGGTGAACCGATGCTCGAGATTTCTACGACCAGGAAATTCAAAAAACCCAAGTTCCAGATATATTTCTAGTGGAGCAAGTATGACGTAAAAAGAGGGGAAAAGATGGAAAAATGCTTTATTTCGTTAAATGGAAGGGCTATGACTCCAAGTATAACAAATGGACGGATAATATAGATAGTTTAAGCTAAATTCACGTGCCCATAAGCTAGAGTACCGACTGCATCGTCACAGACCCACCTTTTGTTGTCGTAGGGACTGAAAGCCAACTTGTTGATGGTGACGGTTTTTAGTTCGTGCGCCTCCGAACGAATGTAACACCCCAGAGTTCTTACGACGTTATTACTAAACAACACTTTCTTGTACATTTCGTGCACCACTTGTGATGTTTTTTAATGCCTTTGCAAGCCATCTTGTTCTTCACTTCAAATTGTAAAACGCTGTAGAGCTTCGAATTTTAATTTTGAGGCCGAAAATTATAGACTTCGGACCATATGGTTTAAAACTGAAAGATTTAAACAAAAACCAAGACCATTTCATTTTGGTTCTCGACAACCTATCTGTGGCCGACAAAGCAAATTAACAGACGATACTAAGACAATGTTACTTTCTCCGTGACCAGGCATCGTTGCATCTTTTTCGAGTGAGCTAAATCACGTCAAAAATCACGTTCCCATCTCCATGTTCCCATATCCCGCATGCCCTGGGATTGACTCCTGTGTTTTTCAAGTCTGGTGGGAGGGGGTGAGGGGGACGGGCGAAAGTTGGCTAACGTTAGGGTATGTGCACGTCACAGGGCGCATCTCACGGGTGGAGTGGAATGCCTTGTTGGACTCGCTGCCCAGGCCTTTGATTCTGGGTGGCGACTTCAACGCCCATCATTGGCTTTGGGGAGGTCAAAAGTGTGATACAGCAGGGAGAATTATCTCAGAGTCTTTGGAAAAGCAACAGTTAGAGGTAGTTCAGGATGGGACAAGGACCTTTGTACGGCGGTATGGGGAGGTGACACAAGAATCGGTACTGGATTTCTACTTAAGCACTGTGGGACTTGCACATCACTTTGCCTTCCGGGTTTCTGGGGATTTGCGAGGTAGCGATCACTTCCCCATAGCTCTCTGTCAGCATACTGAGGGCCGTTCTAGGGTTGGCTGCGTGTCTGTCCGCCCTGTTGTCTCTTCTGGCAGTTTTGGTCCTTGGGTGGCACGTTGGGCAAGCAGGACGGGGCGGAATGATAGGAGTAGGGAAATAATTCGGGGCAAAGGGAAGGTGAAACTGCCATGGTGGACAGGAGCATGCAGAAGGGCAGTGTGTGATCGGAGGAAGGCCTGGCAGCAATTTCGGCGCCACTCCTCGGCTGAGCGGTGGTATGTGTTTGTCGGTGTTTCCTTTGAAACTCGTCTTACGTTGCGACACGAGAAGCAGTCTTTCGGTGCACGGTTGTGTGAGAAAATCGCCGCGGGAGTCTCCCCATCCTCAGTCTGGGCTCTTATTCGTCCGCAAGACCAGAGAGCGTCAGTGGAGTGGGTCCGTGATGATGCAGGGCAGGTTTTGAAGGGAATTGCAATGGCGGAAGCCTTCAACGGGAACTTCTCGCACATATATGACTCTCTTAAGGGGCCACCTCCGTCGGTCGGCCGTTGGTCTGGTCCGCCAGAGTCTGATGCCCCGCTGACTTTGCTGGAGCTTGAGGCGGCTCTCGAGGCCTGTAAAACTTGTGGGGCCCCTGGTATTGACGGCATTAGTTATGGGCAACTGAAGGGTCTGTGTAAAGAAGGTCGCAGTGAGTTACTTGCTGTGTTTCAGGACTGCTTTGACGGAGGGGAGGTTCCTGCGACATGGCAATTTTCTATTCTCACCCCTGTGTTAGGGAGGGGGAAGCCGAGAACACAGGTTACAAGTTACAGACCCATTGCCCTGCTCTCCTGTGCAAGAAAATTATACGAGCGGATTCTGGTTGGTAGATTAAATAGAGTTCTGGAGGAGTCAGGCAGTTTTTACCATGCTCAGTATGGTTTCCGAAAACAAAGGGGGGCTCAGGATGCCATGTTTCACCTGGAGTCTGGGATCAGGGAAGCGTGGGCCGATAATTGTATTGCTGCAGTTGCCTTTCTGGATATCAAGGCAGCTTACGATATGGTGGATGTCGCCTGGGTCAAGCCGGCTCTGCAGTCAATGGGAGTCAGCGTGAAATTGGGTGAGGCCATCCTCGCTTTGCTGGGTGTCCGAGAGTTCGCCACGAGGGTTGGTGGCTTCTGGTCTGGTGTGAAGTCTACGAGTAGAGGCCTGCCGCAAGGGAGCTGCTTAAGCCCAACTCTTTTTGCGGTGGCGATCAATGCCGTGCTCGAAGAGCTCAGCCTGCTCGGCTCCATAGTGGCATATGCAGACGATGTTGCTGTTTGGGTAGTTGGCGCTGATGTTGGTCGTATTCTGGTGAAGCTTGAGGACATCATTGCTAGGGGAGTCACTCTCCTAGCAGAGCGGGGCTTGGCCCTGTCTGCACCAAAGACGGAACTGATGATTTTTGCACGTGGGCGAAGGCTTGAAGGCAGTATTCGGGTGGGTACCACAGTGGTGAAAGCAACCACTAGTGTACGCTACCTTGGTTATACGCTCGACCCGCAATTGTCATGGATGGAGAATGCGAACAACGTTAGGGAAAAAATTGTTACCCGTCATGGGGTCCTCAAGTCTGTTGCCTCCAATAAGTCAGTGGCTAAGAGGTCGGTCATAATGACGTTGTATCGGGTTCACATCCGGTCCTGCGTGGATTTTCACCTCCCCTTCCTGCTTGGCTCGAGAGGGGCTATGGAGAGGGTACAGGTAGCCATTAATGGCTGCCTGCGCACCGCTACTGGCTGCCTGCCCTCGACCCCAGTGCCTGCGCTGCATATTGAGGCAGGAGAGGTGCCGCTGCGAATCAGGGCAAGAGAGTCACTGACTGCCTTGTGCCTCAGGGCGGTTGCCAGGGGTGGCAATGATCCGGTGGCTAGGCGTTTGGTCTCCTACTCAACACTGAGTCCGTGGACTCGTAAGCTGCTCGGAGCTTTGGGGTTGGGTGCTACTATGCTACAACAGCGTGGTCTGGGTGCCTTCCCGGCTCCGAGAGTCGTGGGTGGTGGGCACCCGTGGGCTTGGTGTGGAGAGGTTTTGCCTCTCTTGGCCTGTTCGGAGCAGGCAGGAGATAGCTCTGACTGGGTGGATATCTGTTGTGATGCCTCGTTTTACAGTGGTGTGTGGGAGGGAGGTGCGGGAGTATGTGTTCCCGACCTACGGCAGGAATACAGCTACTTTCTTAAGTGCCTCCCATCTTCCTTCATTGGGGAATTGGTAGCACTGTCGGTCGCGCTGGATATTGGGTTAGATTTGCAGTTGAGACAGTTCCGGGTGCTGACGGACTCGGCGGCTGGGATCCGGTTCCTTCAATCTGCATACAGGCAATTGGATGTCACTCACCCCCTCGTTGTTGAGATTGGCTTGAAATTGGTGAGTGCCATGCAGCGGGGGGTCAGGGTGGCTGTGTGCTGGGAGCCGGGCCACACTGGCCACTTTGGGAACGAGGTGGCAGACGGACTGGCTAGACGGGGATTTGAGCAGAGAATCAACACGGTGACATTTCCAGTTACTCCAAGGGACCTCCTCCCAGTTCTGAAGTGGGTGACCACAAGGGACTGGCAGAAAGAGTGGGATGATAGTGGAGTAGGCAGGGTTCTTTACGATCTCCACCCGACTGTCTGTCGTCCGTGTGGCCTGGATGCGCTTCCGAGGGGGGACGGAGCACTGTTGTCCAGACTTAGGACTGGCCATGTGCTATTGAGGGCTCATAAGCACCGGCTGGGCCTCAGTCCCACTCCGGTCTGCAGGTGTGGTACAGAGGCCGAGACAGTGGAGCACTTCCTTCTGGTGTGCCACCTATATGCAAATTTTCGGGGCCGGGTACTGGGGGATTGGGGAGCCGAACTGAGGGGAATTCTGGGTGCCTCCTCGCACGATGCAGGGACTGTATCCGCCCTACGACAAGTAGTGAGGTTCTGTAAGCAGACGGCAAGGTTCAACCAGTTGTAGGGGGGTGATCTATGGTGAACACGGGTGTAACGGAATTATGGTTATGGATGTTAGATTTAAGTAGTAGTAGTCGTAGTTATAAGATTTAGAATTGAGCGAATGACTCAAGGTCCGTAGGCTCATGTATAAAATAAAAGTAAAAAAAAAAAGTAAAGTGAGCTACAATCCGATCTTCTGCACCTCGCCTATTGTTGCCCTATTGTTACATTTTGCAGCATTGCATTCTGGGGCCTCTCCGCCGCCACCTGTCCACTTTTTTAAAATTCTCATGCGCAAACGAACTCTAATAAGCACGCCCTGTCCGTGCTAATAAGAATAATGTTTCCTCTTCACGTGCGGGTGAATTGTTGGCTCACCAGCATTGTTAGCATTGTTAGCACATGTTTAACATGGCGGAAAACGTTAGGTTGTTGCTTAAGGGGATGCTGGAGGAGGGATTGTTGAACGAGCGACAGATTCACTCGGGGGTTTGTTCCGGAGGCGGTATACAAGGTTATTTACACTGAAGCCTGCAAGAGAGGCATTTCTGATGCCAACCTGCATTTGTACGGAGTGATTTGTGAAAGTTTTAGACAGAGACAAGGTAACATTGTTCTTAACATTGTTCTTAAAATGTGCGTACGGACGAGAGCTACCCTCACACCGAGTTTCATGATGTTTAGACGGCCAGTTTTTTAGCCCCGACACTTTGACCGATTTTCTGTTCCTTCCGTAATGCTACGGAAAGTGCCTCTGTGGTCACCAGCAAGACAGGGTTGGTGCCAGGGCGCCCATCTTCTGGGGCCATCCATCTAGCATCGTCCCCATGGGGCATGCCGATTTTGGCCGTGATCCGAGCACTTTTCATTTTTCCTGCGTTAGCAACGCTGGTTTCGAGTGTAAGGGGGAGAAGCCATCCGAGGGGCAGCAAGCGTTTTTTTACGTGGTCGCAGGTTTTTTTTCGAATAGCTCGAAAACTATTCGTCCGATTTTGATGGGGTTAGGCTTGTTAGATCGGCCATGAAAAGACCTATCTACATTCCAAAATTCAGATCTGTAGCACTTCCGGTTCGCGATTTGACCTGCGTTAGCAACGCTAGGTGCACTTCCACATAGTACATAGGGACCTAGTGTCGAGACCAAAAGCTGTGCAGGGAAGCCAAAAATGAAAGTTGGCCGAAAGAAACACGGCGCTGCCCTGAGTCTCCCGGGCACTGCAGGGATGCTTCCGAAGGTCCTGGACTGTTTGGCTCGGTTGTTTGGCCTTCTGCGTTAGCAACGCTAGGTGCACCTGGAAACGTCGCGCGGCCGAGCCTGGTTTTGCAACCGATCAGACCATGATTTGTTCAGGGCTTTGGATACTTCATGCCGTCGACCCTCACTTTGTCACGGTTTTTTGATTCTCATTTTCGTTAGTAGGAATACCCTTCTTCTGCGTTAGCAACGCTGATGTAGGGGTCCAAATCATAGGTGTGGAGAGCAAGTTGGCGAGACCAAGGAAACTTGGATGAGCTATTCTCCATACCAAATAAACCTGCCGAGAGTTGAAGGTTCTGTGTAGCCGTGCAGACCTGCCGAATCGCTCTGAACCACCTCGGTGTCCTAATTTAAAGAGTACTGGGGTGGCAACGGTTACTGACTTGCTTTCTGCGGTCTGAGTGCTCTACGTCTTCTTCGGATGGTTCGGGGGCACGAAGGACAGGTTAGCTGCTACAATGACGGAGTGTGTTTACTTTTTCGGCTAGGGCACACGAAGTCGGCTAGCATCATCAGTCTGTGTTTACGTCTTGTTCGCATGGTTCGGGCACACGACTGGTGGTGTAGGCTGGTCAGGCCAGATCGGGTACTTTAAAGGAAGAATTCCCTAGGTTCGCCTAAGTTCCATCTTCTACGTACACTTTGGTACTCGATGAATTCTCCAGAGGAAAGGCAGCATGCCTTTTTATTTATTGCTTGCTGGAACTCCCGGGAACCCCGAAAGCAACACCGGGGGTTAATATAAATTGTGTTCTTCCCTACCACAGAGGGATAAATGCGCTGTGGCGCCGATTACGGCATCGAGCAGTGTCCCGCACATTGCCGAAGGCATGCACTACGGAAGGGCGGCTGTCGCGTGCAGTTGTGTTCCTGACCGCGCTTCGGCGCAGCGTGCCTGAACCCCATAAGTGATGGGGATGAGAGAGTTCAGTATGATGATTTGGTTCTGTGATACCGTGTGACCATATGTACGAAATAAATGAAAGTAAGATGGGCAAATAGAGCTTGAAAGCTGAATGGAAAGCGGGGTTTGGCCGAAGAGGTGCGGCAAACCTGGAGAAAAACAGTGTGAAATGCGCTCGGTACGAGAGATTGTCCGTCCTCGATACCGAAAAAAGCGTAAAACGAAAGAACGATATCCAGAAGTTGCGCTTGAGACTTACCTACTGCTTTGTTGATCTTGCTGTACGATGTCGCCGGAAGGTGTTA
>JAHWFP010259526.1:0-10364 GCA_023313725.1 Lithobius niger | reverse complement strand
CATGCAAACGGAATTTAGGCCTCTATGTCTCTTAACCCTGGATCTAACTAAATCCAATGAAAGTTTGGCCTACTGCTAATGGGAAATCACAGTATTTTCATGCAAACGGGATTTAGGCCTCTATGTCTCTTAACCCTGGATCTAACTAAATCGAATGAAAGTTTGACCTGCTGCTAATGGGAAATCACAGTATTTTCATGCAAACGGGAAATCACTACAATGCTCTATAAAACCGGCCTTTACGGGGGGCTGCCCTAGTAGTTATTAAATACACGAAATTTGGTACCAAAATTGTATCAGCACTTCATGGAGTGGGGAGGAACGTAAAATTACCCCCAGCACTCGCTTATATTTTCTTGGTCTGGCCGTGCATATGAATGGGAATCGAACCAGGTTCTTCTGATTGCATGTCTGTTTTAACGACTAGGAACATGAAATATTTTTGTCTAGATGGCCGCACACTGGTCTTCACTGTAGTCCCATCGGATGCTACGACGGGTGTCTGTTAACATCATCCACTGTTAACATCTACTATTTCTTTTGCTTTATGTCTGAAAATTACGACCGATTGTTTTTTTTTTGTTTTCTGTGGCAGGTGGTATTTTCAGTCCCCACGGTGTGAAGAGAATATTTTTTCCTGTGAACGGATGGCATTTTTAGTCCCCACGGTGTAAAGCTAAAACTTTTTCCTGTGAGCGGGTGGTTTTTTTTAGCCAACACGGTGTGAAGTTAATATTTTTTCCTGTGAGCGGGTGGTATTTTCAGTCCCCACGGTGTGAAGCGAATATTTTTTTCCTGTGAACGGATGGCATCTTTAGTCCCCACCGTGTGAAGCTAATAGTTTTTCCTGTGAGCGGGTGGTATTTTTAATCCCCCGGTGTGAAGCTAATATGTTTTCCTGTGAGCAGGTGGCATTTTTATTCCCCACGGTGCGAAGCTAATATTGTGGAGTACGCCCCCAAGTTCCCCTCTACATCTCTTGAATCAGGAGCGATATAAAGAGGGAGTCTACCAGGTAATTCTATCCCATATTCCACCACTACTTCCGAGTTGCGACGTTCACGGCAGTTGTCAAACGAGTGACCATTTTTACTTTTGCGGAAAACCTACATTAAAATTACACTGTTTGGGTTTTTACCCAATAATAACACTTGTGTTGCAATTCGTCCAGTCACGTGTTAACTCACAAGTAGCAGCGTTTAAATGACCTTGAAGTAAGGAAGGAGTTATGCTTCTCAAGCCAAGGCCGACTGGAACGGAGATTGTGTGTCTTGCTTCCCAGCTCGGTACCAATTCTCGTGCATGCAGGGAACTAATGATTCTTAGTATTACTATGATAACATAGGATTGTGGCGGTTTTAATTCAATTGGCGTCAAATCATATAGCTAAACCTGTAGCTTCTCTCCCACACGACCTCGGGACCAGTGGTGGAAAACAAAGCAATAGTTACAACATGGATAAACCCATCTCCTACGGGCGTGCATGCATTTAAAAGCTCCTGCCCATCAGCACTTTAGCATGGCACTGAGTGACATGGTTTGCATCCAGTCTCCTTCCACATGACATCGGAGATGGACGTGATATTGAAACTCAAGACTCACCCTTACCAGCACCTGAAATTGCAGTCTTCACGCAGTTTGCACCTCGTCTCCTTCCACATGACATCGGAGATGGACGTGATATTGAAACTCAAGACTCACCCTTACCAGCACCTGAAATTGCAGTCTTAACAGTTGTGGGTTTACTCGGGTTCTCACAAGGAAAAATTTGGGGAAAGTCACATTGGGTCGAGGCCCGGCCGGAACGTTTGCTCTAGACAGTCGTTCTTCCCAGAACACAAGATTCGACCAAGGGCCGGATGTTACTTTCAAATCTTACCAACAGGAGATTCAATGAAGTGGTGGCTGTTGCTTTTGAAGCTTACCAACATGAGGTTCGATCAAGGGGCGGCTGTTACTTTCGAAGCTTACCAACATGAGGTTCGATCAAGGGGCGGCTGTTACTTTCGAAGCTTACCAACCGGAGATTCAATGAAGGGGTGGATGTTACTTTTGAAGCGTACCAACATGAGATTCGATCACGGTTGTTACTTTCGAAGCTTACGAACAGGAGATTCAATGAATGGGTGGCTGCTACTTTTGGAGAGTACCAACGTGAGATTCGATCAAGTGTTGGATTTTACTTTCAAAGCTTACCAACGCGAGATTATATCAAGGGACGACTGCACACTTTCGAAGTTTACCAACACGAGATTCGATCATGGGCCGGCTGTTACTTTTGAAGCTTGCCAGCACGAGTATGCGTTTGCAGGAATGGTTTTGTGTTCATTAGTGGCAGAGATGTGATTAACAGTTTGTTAGTTCAAATGCCATCCCACCCTTCAACGACATCCTTGTATTCAATAATTATAGTATGATGTTTTCAAAGTCGGGCTTTGCTGCTTGTATTCACATTTGCCAGTAATTTGTGCTCATATATAAATACTCTTATATGTATATATCTCTCTTGACAAAATCTACATATTCGTCTTATTTGCAGGTAAAATCGAAGTTAAAGCACGCATTGCTGGGACACAGGGAATCTGGTCAGCGGTCTGGATGCTACCGACAGTGAGCAAATGGCCATGGCCGACCAACGGTGAAATCGACATCATGGAAAACGTCGGCAAAGAACCCAACTACGTCTGGATGACAGGACACTTTGGGCGCAACCCAGGAGACGTCAGCAGTAAATCGGGCAGTGCCGTCCTTCCAGCCGGGCAGAAATTCATGAACGACTTTCATGTCTACGCCGTGGAGTGGCGTCACGATCAAATCCAGTGGTTTGTCGATGGGGTATCCCGACTTACCCTCACCGCTTCGGAAGTCCGCAACAAAGGCTTCATTTATCCATTCAACGACCAGCAATTCCACTTGCTTCTTAATACCGCTGTAGGTGGAACCTGGCCCGGAAGTCCCGACGGAAGCACTGTATTCCCACAGAGAATGTTGGTCGACTACGTGAGAGTATACAAGTGGCAGTAAAACCATCACACAAGATCATGAATGTGTACTAAACTGTCGATCAGACTTTGAAGGCAAAATAGCATACAGAAGTAGGTAATACAAAAGGGTGCTACGGTACGTGCTAAATCGCGGCTGATTCACGTGTTGCACTGTATATTAGTTGCGAATGTCTAACCAAAAAAAGAAGAGTGAATAAAATCGTGCATTTTAGAGCTCATTGCAACTTGCTATTTAAAACTATGTAAAATGTAATTTCGGGTTTGAAAATCGCCAATACTTACGAAAAACTGTGCTCGGCCAACTCACCGAACATACTTCCATCACTTGGCGATGTTAAAAAACGTGGCTTCGCGGTGGTTCTACTCCCTACAATCCTTAACGTATAGGTCCATTCAGTAGTTTAGTACAACCAGCACCTGAGTGACTGAATTCTGACGCTATGCGAAGCTGTCCATAGCACACAAAAAAGCGTCAAACATGACAACCACAATATTAGGCATCCATCTTAGATAGGAGTGATTTTGACGTCTTTGGTAATTCATAAAGTGTCTCATAGCCTCAATTTTTTCTGTCTGCCTTCAGGTTATTATGTAAGTGGGGGGGGGGATTGCTCTATGTTCTTAAACCCCAAAATCCTTTTAGAAGTTAGCAACGTGACGATCTTGTAGGAGGTCTCAATTTTTTTTTTCTTTAAACACATCTAACTCCCCCACTGTTTTCTGATTAATACTGTAAACTTGAGTTATATGTGTGGCACCATTTGGTGTATATTCAGGAATTCCAAACTTTTGAATCACACATTGTATCAGCTAACCTACACACTACCAAAATAACAGAAGGAAAATGGGGGTTATTTCAATGAACCCAAGTAATTTCAATTCAGCGTCGTTTCACAAAAGGTTTGCCGGGTTTAAGAAACTTGTCTCCTGAAGCACGTTTGAGTGTCGCAGGGTTGGAAACACTTGAACTGCGACTTAGATTAAAATTTGACCTTCTGCTTACTTTTGAAATTTAACATGGTTATCTTTCTGTTTATTGCATTCTTCGATGTTCGTTCTGAGAGTGTAACTAGAGGTCACTCTTGGAAACTTGAGGTCCCCCAGTCTAGACTTGGAATTCATTTCCGGCACTCACCAACTTTTTGAAAAGGAGGCATTAGCCGACCTACTACTGTTTTTGGAACTGGTGTTAGTGGCTGCTAGCCCTACCATTTTCCTTCCACCGTCTGTTAAAGATTCTATTATTAGTATTATTATTATTATTATTATAAAGAGTTGACACAAATTATTGTGGTATACCACAACGTTCAGTGCTTAGGGCCACTGCTGTTTTTTTTTTGTTTACAACACAAAAAAATTTATTTTATTTTTTGTCGATGTTACCTACTTTCTATTCGTTATAAAAACACTACGAAATTCTCTAAAATTCACGACACGAACTCACTCTCAGTCCAAATTTTCGATACTACCCAGATATCTTCGCCAGGTCTCGAGGATTTTTCTGCTTTCTACTACAACTACATCGTTGTTTACTACGTTGTTTACTTCGTTGTCTGCTTTGCACACGTTTGCACTCGAATTCGACCGCGACCGCAGCCTCCCGTATTAATTGGGTTGCACGTGCTGTTCACTCGTGAGACCCCACTGATGCTCCAACTGCTCGTTGAGTTCTCTTTCTACCAGGTGTGCAACTCTAGGGAAAGCTGGGCCTTGGATGTTTATCAAAAGAACGGGGTACTTTTGATGAACATCCAAGGCCCAGCTTTCCCTAGAGTTGCACTCCTAGTAGGAAGAGAACTCAACGAGCAGTTGAACCATCAGTGGGGTCTCACGAGTGAACAGCACATGCAGCCCAATAAATAGGGGAGGCTGCGGTCGCGGTCGAATTCGAATGCAAAAGTGGGCAAAGCAGACGACGAAGTAAACAACGATGTAGTTGAAGTAGAAAGCAGAAAAATCCGCGAGACCTGATGAAGAAAACTGGGTCGTATCGAAAATTTGGACTGAGAGTGAGTCCGTGTTGTGAATTTTAGCGAATTTCGTAGTGTTTTTATAACGGATGGATCTTTTCACAGTATGAATTGCAGCAATGTTTTTCGAGCTACTTTCTATACTTCAGTTACTGCACGATGGTAAGTAAACTCCAGTCTGGTTTTGATAAAATGCACTTTATGGTGCTGGTGGAACGACGTGCATATAAGAGAAGAGTTCGTGCTAACTATTGAACAATTCGTATCTAAACTATTTGGAATTGTAAAATCTGAGTAGGTTATCAATTTGCAATAATGCATAAAAATACACAAAGGAGTTATGTGCGCTTCCTTTTCTGCGTAGCATAAAATTAAATTATCATGATTACGATTATTACTGGGTAGTGTTGTAGTAGGCAAGGAAAATTGGAAATTAAGCCAACAGCGAAAATCATACACAAGAAATAACGTAGTTCAGTAAGCCACCTTTATGCACTTACGTTTCGTCGGAGTGGCATGACCCGGATTCGAACCAGATACCCAGTTCGCCCACAGATCACTTGCATAGCGCCTTAGTCTTTCCAGCGATTTATGTTTTTTTTTTGTTTTTTTTTGTAGTAGGCAACGCATCTACAAGCCTATTATCACTTCCACAAGACAACAACCATACTATGACTTTTTTAATCAGAATAATTTCTACTCGTGTAATTGGTACAGTACATACGACCAGGAGTGATACAACGGAGGGCACACAGTCCCAAAGCAGGAATTTCGAAGAATGTTCGATCCACGCTGGGATAAAATAAGTGGAGACTTCATGCATTGAAGAGTGAGTGGCCGTTATTAGTTTCATAATGTAAGGCTACACACTCGACTACTTCCTTGGCTAAGTCTTTAGTGTTCTTCAGGCACATCGTTTACTTACCGTTTATCACCGTACCGATGATACGTATATCAGTTTTCAAGATTTTCAAACACTTTTCCAGCCATAAAAGTTCATTATTGCATTTCCAAGACTCGCGCGAACCCCGAATTACGGTGTAGATTTGTGCTAATACGATTCGTACACACTAATGCGACTAGTTTTTTAACGTTTTTCAGCGATGTCGTTTAGCCAGGTAGAATGCGTCAATCGTTAGCTGAATTAGCACGTGCAAAAGTAAAAATGGTAAAAAACATGCGACTAACAGCAATAAAGTTTCCATATGGTCCAACCAGCAACACTGCAGTATTTGAAACCTTACAGGAAAGTTTATTTGTGTTCCTTTGCTCAGTATAGAGCAGTGACACGACGTAGTATTATTGCATATAACTTTATGCTGGAGCCTTAATGGGTTAACTGCAAGGGGCACTGCAGAGAGAAACAGAATAGCGTCATACTGAAACCGATGCTGTGAAGAGTGATTTCTTATAGACCTAAAACGTGCGTTTTTTGTTGTTGGAGAAAACAACGTTATTTTAAGCCTAAGAAATCAGCTCTTCCGTTGTTTTTCCCTCCATTTTTATGTAGTGCACCTTGTAGTTATGCCCTCCAAAACCCCATACTGGTGCCAATATGGCGGCAAATGTCACTGCTCTATTGACTTCGGTTCAGTTTAACCTAACCTTAATCATCAAACGAGTTCGTTTTTGTTTCTAATTTTCATCAATGGTTGAAGGCTAAATGGGGATGATTATACCAACTTTTTACCTCCTGACAGGCTAAAATTGCACAAGTTCATGTCAACAACAACAACAACAATGCAATTTAAGTTTTGGCCTATTGTTTACAGCCTTGGTCACAATAAAAATGTTAAAATCACATAAAAATGGGAGCTGTCAGGAGGTCAACATTTTTTATGTAATCACTCAACATCGCAAACTAATTGGATTTCTTGGCATGATTACCTAGAATATTTTCTCCTTACTCGCCAGTCAAGGTACCTAAATACTGCTTAGTAAATATTCGCTAATGTAAATTACCGGCCTAAGTACGCGTGAATAAGCCTAATAACATTATTATGGCCCTAATTACTCGTATATATACCTAATTTCTCAAGTACAGCATTAGTATGTTGCCATTAACTGCTGGATGGCGCAACGTGCAATTAGGTACCATCAGGAGCGCATTATATACACGTCCTCTTATATTTATGCTACCCCTGGTACCATCTAAACCATGCGCAATGGCTGTTTGCCGTAACGTCACCATGAGTTAGCCAATGACGAACGAGAACAACGGCTGTTCGGCCGTCTGATTGGACTAGCCCAGTCACGTGATATGCACGTCACAGCAAACAGCCATGGTACGTGGTATAATTCTACACGTGGTGCCAGCAGGTAGAACGCCAACATAATGCTGCTGTCCTTTAAAAATTAGGCCTAATTTCTTAAATACAGCAGTAGTGTGAGTACAACCTGATCATTGCAGCAGTATGATTACAGACTATGTAGTACCCTACGTGTAATTGTTGTTAGGCTACTGGAGTCATTAGGCCTATAATTGTGTTATTAGGCTTATATTGAGTAATTAGGCCTACAGTTGTGTTATCAGGCTTACACTTGAGTTAATACGGCTGTAATTGGGTTATTAGGCGTATACTTGAGTAATTAGGCCTACAATGTTATTAGGCTTATACTTGTGTAACTAGGCATACAATTATGTTGTTAGGCTTATACTTAAGTAATTAAGCCTATAATTGTGTTATTAGGCTTATACTTGAATAATTAGGTCGACAATTATGTTATTAGGCTTATACTTGAGTAATAAGGCCAATTATTGAAATTGTATTCTTATATTTCAGTATTTAGACCTATAATTGTGTTATTAGGTTTATACTTTAAGAATTAGGCCTTTAATTGTATTATTAGGCTCATACTTGAGTAATTAGGCCTACAATTTGTATTGGGAATATTTACTAAGCAATACGTTGGTACCTAGACTTGACAAGCTAGACCCAAAGTACTTTTTTTCGTTCGGGTCAGAATCACAAATGGAAACTCTAATGCCCTCTGGGTGCGACTGGTTGTACTAAAACAGTAATCCTTTAGCCTCACACTCTCTAAAGCCCGAACCAGACAGAAGATAGTTTCGTGCGAAGCAATGCGTTACTACGCGCCTGTGAGGTCAAAATTGGTGCACTTGTGTAGTGAATGTGGCGTTTATTAACCGATCCTAATGTCGTTGGTTAAACCATCCTGTGACGCCATGCTCGCGGCTGCGTGGCGTCGCACGATGGTTTATCTAAAACGTCAAAGTCGGTCAACAAACGCCGCACTAACTATTTGAGAACAGCAATTTTGACATTGTAGGCACGTAGTAACGCATCACTTCGCACAAAATTTTCTTGTCTGGCCAGGCCTTTAACCTTTCCAACCTTTGCTTTGACGAAGACCCTATACAGTAGCGACAATAACGCCCCTTGCAGCTAGCCAGTACATGCTAGCTGCAAGGTGCACACGGAGGGAAAAAGATTAGCGTCTTTTACGGAAGCTAATGATGTCGGAGCGGACTTTCTTAGGCATAAAATGTGCGATTTTTTTTTCATTTGACGGCAGTTGCTGCAATTTTCAGAAAATGGAATGTTTTCTTTTCCGATTTAAAACCGTAGTGTATTATGTTTTGCAGCAGAAGGAATTGGACAGAACAAGGGTTTTTTTTTTTTTTTTTTAGTTTTAAGAAACGTGCTTTCACATTAATTTTTATCTCCATTTTTATCTAGTGCACCTTGCTGCTAGCACAAGCCAGCTACCTCCAAAGCCGTTATGACGTATATTACTTTTGCGTTGTTCATTAAAAAAAATAATAATGCCTTGCAGGATTTAATTCTATAAATACGACCAAAAAATATCCCTCGTGCTGCCACTGGCTAGGCACAACTGGACCTGATAAGCACCCAATGACCTTGAAGAGAGGAATGAGTTTCGTTTCTTTAACTAAGGCCGACTGGCCTAGCAGTAAGAGTTTTGCCTACCGTTACCAGACCTAATTCCGGTGATATGATACCGGGAAGCAAGATCCGCAGCTTTTATCCCAGTCGACTTTATGACAATTAAGGCTTCTAAATGTTAATTAAGTGGTTCTCGGGAGTGCACGCTTGGATTTTTTCTTAGCGCATGAAACGTCTTTTACGACATTGTCTAAAAAAAAAAAATTCCGATCATGCAACAGCACTTTCATCAAACATTTTCTGGAGCCGATGACCACATGAGCTCTTTGCTCCATTCTTATGATCGCCTCGAAACAAATCTTACTGTCGTTCAGAGGCATGTCACAACTAAAAACTTAGATCTAAAGAATGACTTTATCAAATGTGCAACTTTTGCACGCTCACCCTGGAATTAAAACACCGATATTTTATATTTAATAACAAAATGAAAGCTACTGGTTTTGTTTTGTTTGGCAAAAACAAAAAAAAAGCCATCGCCCTCATCTGAAAAAATCACTAATAAAACGTAAAAAAAAAGCAACGCCCGATTTAGTCATTTTTTTTAGTAGCACTCCTGAGAACCACTTAATTAATTTTTAGCTGCATAATGTATACAATAGGAGATTTACAACCTAGATCCTCGTGGCATGTTCAGTATTCCGACTAAAAACATGTACTTCCCTGGCTTGTTTGTCCGACGTGTCTCACCTTAACGCCTGGGAGCAGCAAGCGATAATATTAACAAGAAGACGAAAGTTTGCGCTGCAGTTATTGATCGTTGCGCCAGGGCAGTGAGGTGAGACCAACTGAACTAGTACACTGCAGAAACAATAAGCGATTTCATTAACACTTCACACTTTTATGCACAAAACACACGGACAATTATTTCAGAATAACATATTAAATATTCAAGCTGGCACTTTTATACAAATGTTGATTCATTCACCAGTTTAGAACGACGAATTTCAGATGAACCACAGAACTCTACAAAATAATCTGGATGGCACGTAGTCTTTCACACCAAAACCTGTCCTTCTACTCTCAACTGGTCGCGAACACTCATCAATATTTTTCCTAGTTCATTTCTCCCACTTCCGTCGCCGCCGTCACCCCAATAGCTGTCATTTACAGTGTGTTCAACCAAATAGGCATCGCCAGTTTCCAACAAAACGTCCCTAATATCCTTATGTTGCCTGAACTTGGTTAGCACCGCTTCGCGCATGATGGAGTCTTTGACGGCTTCCCAATCCGAACGTAACGGTCGTTTTCGAGAACGCCCCATTCGAGCAGCCACGCTCGGCGACTTCGCGAGGCGCACCGCTTCCTCGTGATCCGTGCCTGTAAATTTCTGAGCTTGGAAATAATGTTCCGACGTGGGCCAACGTTTATCCTTTAAATAAACGGAATTTTCTGAAAAGTTAGAGAAACAACCGTACTTGCCGCTAGTGGAATAAAATTCAATCACTTCTGCCCCATTAGAG
>JAHWFP010259525.1:7159-23327 GCA_023313725.1 Lithobius niger | reverse complement strand
ACGACGAAATTACGTCGGCGATTCAATTTGCGGAAAGAAAAAAAACTGTCACATCGAATGCCACCCGTGCTTTTATGAAATCTATTTATGCGTTTTTTTGGATTTAATAAGAGAAGTACTCGGGTTATTTATTCTAGCCGATAATTTACTGAGCAATAGGCAGGCAAAACTAGTCCAAGCATGCAGAGTGGAGAGAATATCGTATGTATAACCCCTGAAGCCTAGGTGTGACTGGCTAATTCCTCCCCCCCCCCCTTTTTTTTTTAATATTACAACACCCAATAAGTATGGTAAAAAAAATACTGATTCACCGAGTGAACGCCAGACTGATTCCCACGACCGACCCCCCAAATAAATTCTCACGAGGTGCGTGTGATGATGCGAAAGAGGTGGTACAGCTCGACCCAAAATGGGATAAATCCTCCAGTTTTGTTTTAATTTTGGTTTCCTGTTTGCCTTGCTAGCACACATGACGTTCACTGTGATGACATTACTTGTTAGTTTGTCTTGGTCAGTTTTTTTTATTATTTAATACGACATAGTAGCTACTGTGTGAATGGCGTATCTTGGAGTCCTGGAATTATTTTATGAGCGGCTACGTCTTCCTGGAGGGAGCGGCTTTAATCGACGGCCGCCATTGTTTCTGTAACCACCTCGGATATGAACAAGGCACTCTGCTGCCAAAAACGTTCTAACGATTATCTGTGTTCGTTCTGCGTCGAACTCAAGATAGGCCGCGCACACTTTAGGATGATTTTTCAGCTTGAAAATGGAACCACCAAACGTCGCGTTTTGATTATCTTCGACTTGTGGCCTATTCGGTTTTTTTTTTAATGCGAAGCTATTGGCCCTACAACTTCAATATTTAACAAAGCAAACAAATAAATATATTGCAATATTTCGTTGATTGCAAAATCACTAACGGCATCACACGGACGACTAATGAGTGGAATGAATTACTAGTAAACCTGCCATTTTTTTTGCTCACTTTTGTCTATACCTACTTCTCAAGGCTATGTGCTCCAGAAAGAAACCAACAGAACTAATAAACACTGCGGTCTGGTTTATTTGTTTCTTGTGTATTAAAGCCCACAGCGGCTGAAATTTATCCAAGTCAATGTGGGGAGAAAAAAGTCAAAACTCTTTTTAAGTCCTGTTGTTACTTTTTTTTCTGGTCCTCCATGTGTTTAATTCAAAACAAATCACACAGCCTGTTTTCTTCGTTGTATTGGTTCCTTTTTTCAAGCGCGTAAACCTAACAGTCACAATTGCCCTCTTGGGGAATCTATATCACCAGTAGCTACATTGTTCACTTTGTATATGTACGGAGCAGCTGAATTAGTCGCTATGTATTATTATGACGACATTAAAGGCACATAACTCCCTCCGGTATATTTTAACAGTTTCACTCGATACATTACCGGAAATAGTTTAATATAAACTGATTTACCTTTCACTTGTTGGTCTAAGGGTACGATGCAGATGTCACTAGTGGCGCGTGAATGTTATTAGGCTTGTTTTAAACGGCTCGGTCCGAGCGGTATATAACTCCAGCCACATCGCTGGCAAGCCGAGGCCCTGGAGGAAGGATAATTAATCCTTCGCTCAAGTTTGCGACTTGGTCGTACGATGTGTCACGTTGCAGCGGCCCCGAAATGATTATGACTAGTGTCGTAGAGCAATGCGCGCTGCGGTCGTCTGAACTATATTTTAGCGTAGGTGACGCAGAGTAAAGCGGCCAGAACGGAGGGATTTATGTGCCTTTAACCATTGTGGATAGACAGCAAATGCAAAAAGAAAAAAAAAATGCTTGTCTTGCATTACAATGTTCCGCTAGTCAATACGCTCCGTCCCATGATCGTTATCCCCCACTGCCAACATCCCCTTCCCCTCCTTCGGGCAATATCCCCCTCCTACCCCTCCATAGGTGACTATTTCCCTCCAAGATGCAGGCGAAAACAATGGCGAGACGCAAACGAACGAAAGGCTTCCTTGAAAGTCTTTCACATAAATATCAGTTTACATCAAGCAAAGACACAACTAACGAAATTTAGAAAAAGTTTCAAGGTCGTTGAAGTGTAAAAAGTCAGTTTTCCATCTGGCCGCCATCTTGCGTCGCACACGTTCGATTCGTATGTGCCGAAATGACGTCACACTGTCCTTCGGCCATTACGATGGAAGTGAGCGTTTACAATGCTTGAGACGTTGGTACAGGGGCATTAACTGCCGGGGTGATTTGGGTGACTATGTAAGACTGGAAATAAATATATAAATAGCCCCCCAAAAAAGTTCCTACAGTTCGAAAAAACTGAGGAAGAATTTTATTCTCTAAGGAATTTCATCATGAATGCATGAATGCAGATATCAATACAAAAAAATTATGAAATCGTGCGGAAAGGGGGGTGGGGGCACGAATGAGATTACGTCTAGGGCCCCCTATACGGTGAGTTTGTGAGTTTATGCAACTGTGTTGGTACTCTGGTCGTCAAAGAGCTAAGGAAATAAATGACCCAACTTGTGACTTCCAACCTCCTTATGTATTGATTGGAGGAAGCCCGTGCTTTGCACGGGGCCGGTCACATTTCCCGGGACATTTTCCCGGCACTCTTCCCGACGACTTGTTAGATTGATCGACCACTCATGCCTGGCTCCTTTTGGGCTGCAGGTAGAGTGGGAGAGTGCATTTTCAATGCGGGCGCGAGGAGGGGAGACGTGGTTTTCATTTAAGGGTTTCCTTTAGGCTTTCCTTTTCCTTTTAGCCGGTCTCCGATATTATTATAAAGATAAGACGGTAACTACTGATATTTTCGTCAAAATAGCGCTCTCCTTCTGACTCACGAATTTTCTTGTCATCAAAAACTATTTTCTTCGCTGTTCTCCTTTCTCCACTTTAAGCTTACTTGTCTGCTGCTTGTCCAAACTGATATATTTTGTTTAGCGTTTTTCGGGATTGTTGCGGATTTCCCTTTCGTGTAGTCTGTTTGCATGAAAAGGTTTTCATTTCATTTTTCACTTAGAAAATATATTTAAAGCTATAAAAAAAAAAGACAGGCATTTGCTTGAAATAGTAAGGCGGGCTCGTGCCAACCTCCTTAAGAAACATAGTTTAAAACGCTGTTCCTTGGAAAGAAGAGTTGGGATGGTTTTCAAGGTCACGTTGGCTGACACAAGAGCTAATGGCGAACCACGGAAAAAGTCCATTATTGTTGTCATGGCAACGGATGCAGTCTCCATTCGGAGCCTTTCCAGATCCAAGCCAGCAACATCGTTATTTTCTTTTCTTTTTTTTCTTTTATATTCTTGGGGATATTACGTGCAAAACCGAAGAGTGACACATCGTCCAGACAGACAGACACGGTATAATCTATATTTTTTCTTCTTCTCGTTGTCTAGTATGAAATATTAAGTTAAAGACGAACGCTTGCTGCGGACGAAGCGTATATTAACGATTTTTATCTTTCCGAGCAAATGGAAAATGTCACGTTTTGCATGGTCTTTATAGATATAGGTATTAAAAAAAATCGCTTAAGGGTATAAAATACGGATGTACGTACGCCTTAGAAAAACTTAATGCTCTACAGGAACAGAGACAAGAAAAAGACACGTCAGCCATCTGCGTCGGCCTTACACGTGTAAAAGAAGCTCCAGCGTCCCAAAAAATAGAGCTGGACCTTCTTCTACACGTATTAGTCCAACGCAGATGACTTACATGTGATTTTCTTATACATGTTTCTATACTGATCTGTCCAAACAGTTATGATGAGCACTAATGTCCTTCAGAGAAAAAATGTCCATTTTCGCAGAAATACATTCTTCAGGAACAAATTTACAGACGAAAAATGTGACCTGCTACTCCCTTAGTGAGTTGCATTTTTCATGGCCCAGCTTAGAAGAAAAAAAATGTGACTTACTGGTTTAGTGTCACATCATGGTGCTAGTGTACCTGGCTTCTTCGATCAGGGTTTCACCCTCGTGGAGTGTCATACACCTGCAGTTTCACGATTGCGTGCGTCATATTCTTTAGGATTTCAGAGATGAGCCTCATATCAAAAACCAAAACTGGTAAAAGGGACCGCTAAGTTCCGAATGGTTCGGCCCTTCAAAGGAGTGATATCAACACACCAAAACATTCTCCAAGTTAATCGCACCAACTAATAGTTCGAAGGGTAAATGAAAACTAGAACATTGCTAACTTTTGGTAGCATTATTCAAGTTTTAATTTTACGTCCAAAGTATTATTCGGTGCGATTAACTTGGCGAATGTTTTGGTGTGTTGATATCACTCCTTTGAAGGGCCGAACCATTAGGAACTTGGCAGTCGCTGTTACCAGTTTTGGTTTTTGATATGATATCACTTTTTTTTTAATTGCCTATTAGACTCAACTCAACTGGCCTGCAGTAAAGTGCCACGTCAACAATAGCTTGACTGGTATGTTTTCTAATATTTAAATTTCATATTTCACTCCTTTGAGAGGCCGAATTATTCTCAACTTAGTCGCCTCTTTATCAGTTTTTGATTTTGTTGTATTTTTAAATTTTTTGTGTGAGGCCGAACCATTCTCAACTTGGTGGCCTCTTTACCAGTTTTTGGCTTTATTTTGACTGTTTGTTTTTCGCGAATTGGACGTAGACTCAATTTCTTTGGCAAAGTTGTTTATATTTGCGACGACACACTAGTGTGTGTGTCTAGATTCGCACGTTAGTATACACGTTGTCATTGTCCGAACTTTGGCCGTCCAATGAGAGACTATGCCGACAATACAACAATGGTTATAGCAATAACTTTCGAACTTATGCACCCTCCCACGCCGTTCTCGTTACATCCCCAGGCTGTAAACCAGAAAAGCTATGTAGTTCGTATCGTACTGCAGCCATTCGTCAAATTTTATAGCTGGAAGCCTTGTTGTGATGCTAGCCCCGGGTTTCCTGAAGCTGCTCACAACAAGACTGACGGGAGAATGGGAGAAAATGGGGTGGATTTATAGGTGGTTGATAGCAAAAGTTGGGAGAAAATTTTGATACAAAATTCCTAACGTTCCAAGCTTCTTAAACCTATGATAAAAGAAGATGTTTCCCAAAACGTGGTTCAGATTATGGATGTTTTATTGGGCTCGCCTGAATTGCGGGGTTTGGGGCTCAAAAGGATTCATGAGGATGAACGTTTGGCTTGTTTTGGATTTAATTTGAATTGAATTGACATTTAAATGGTGATAAATAGAAATTGTATAGTCGGGATGCAGCTCACGCTAGCATTGGTTAAGTCTGGGTTGAAGTTAAGTTAACATTCTAAATAAAAGGCCTAAATGGCATCTACAAAAATGGCGATTGATGCGGGAGTGGGATCAGTGGGAGGAGCAGGAGGGAAGTGAAGTTTAAAGCTAAAAATTCAAGCCCAACATTCTTCCGTCTCGTGGGGGTTACAATTGATTGCTCACGAAACGTCAAGCATAAATCTTTCATTGTTGATAACAAAAGGTGATATTAAAATACAAAGTCTTCAGTCTTGAGTGTTACAATCATTGTTGAATTCTGGAGATACCAATCGGGTGTTCAGATCGGTAGCTCGATATCGGCAATCGGCAGATGCAAACAAACTCTCTACAGCCTTCCCGTTATCTCGGTATCGGTGAATAATCACCCTATGGGAATAAGCGGACTAGCTAGAAACTACAAGTAACACATTTGTATCCTAATTGAGGGTCAAATTTTGCATTGAAAGCCGCGTAGCTGACATTCCCACACAAGTTAATTTTTGTCAGGTGGGTCAGTGCTCTCCATTTTACCACAATTTAAGCTTCTGTGTCGCATTATTATTTTTCCCCAAGTAGCTGAAATGTGCTCAACTACGCTTCAGGATATAAGACACTTACGCTACGGCGTCGCGCTACAATGGTTTACAATGGTCGACAATTAAATTGATGTGATGTTTGTTGCCTAACATGGCGCGACACACTAGCTTGAGTCTAGATTTGAATGTATATAATTGCGTGCAAGCGCGCAGCACAAAGTCAGTGTTTCATACTTCCAGTTGTGCATTCGTAGCATAATTTATTCTGGTTGCATAAGAAAATTGCTTATGCGCTAGTAACACATTTTACCCTTCTAAGCTGAGTCATCGCCATTGCAGTTCATCAAGGCATAGCATGTCATATTTTTCTTCTGCAAACTTGATTCTGCAAAAATGGTCATCATTTCTGCAAATTTGGAATTCCATTTTCGCAAAAAAAAAGTTTCTATGCAAAAATGTCTACGAAATTGGATTCTCGAAAATGGCTTCTGCGAAATTGGAGGTGACCATTTCAATAAATTTAAATAGACACACGAACTGCATCTATGAACGGGAAAAAAAACATTAATTTCTAACTAGCCTACTATAAATTCATGTTAAAGACAACATAAAAGCGTAACATAATAACTAGACCACCAAGTTTTATGAACACTCTGCCCTTCCCCCCTCCTGTCATACACACTTCTTTGCTCTAACCCCATGTTGTATCCAGATTGCATAATTATATGGTTGTATGGTTAAGGTAAAAGCCAAACAGACTGATACAACAGTGCTAATGTGTTCAGTCCAGATGATTGGGCGTACGACAATATATAATCATAGTTATATGGCGTTAAAATTGATTTAGCAATTTTCACTAGTAAACAAAGTATCATTTATGAAAGTGTTAGTGATTTGCATATGTCACCGGGTTACATTTTAATGTTTTCAGTTTAGGTTTTCATTCAGTAAGTACCATTTAACCAGTTAGCATTTACATATGTTGTTAAGATAGTGGAAACATAAAGCTGACCCGGAAGGAGTTTTGCTGTGAGAAAAGGAGGGATGTTGTATCCAGATTGCATATATGGTTGTATGGTTAAGGTAAAGGCCACCTGAAATATGTCAGCAAATAAAGCTCTCTTATGCAGCAGCAATATGGCGTGTGTTTATTACGTTTGATGTGTTAGTCGTTAGCAAAATCGTAAATGATCAACAATAACAGAACACCCCCATACAACCAAGCAAAACCAGCAAAAGTAAAAACAACTTCCCGGATGATCTTGCCAACCTTTTAAACAAAATTTTGCTTTCTAATGTTGTTGAGGACAGTCATTTCATCCCCGTTGAGAATTCTACACATACTTCGGGTGTCAGTAGGTGAGTCTTGCACCGACATTGTGTTGACTGTATCCCAGGTTAAGGCGTCACCGTACTCCATCAAACCATAGGCATGCTGTCGACCGGTACGGGTTTTCAGCCTTTTTCTATACAAGCAACTGTTAAGCGAAGTTGCCCCAGGACTCACTTTTATTTTTAACTTGTCTATGTTCACCAACTCTGTACCTGAAATGTGGCGTATTGCCAACATTATTCTTGTCTTTAAGAAGGGTGACTCTTCCAACCCTACGAACTATCGCCCAATTGCTCTGACAGTTGTTCCATGCAAAGTGATAGGCAAGATCATTCGCTCGTTCCTTTTAAAGTTCTTGAACAACAATCAACTGTTGAGCAACGAGCAGTATAGTTTTTTTTTTTGCCAGGCAGGTCTGTGGTTTTGCAACTCTTGTCGGCACTAGATCGCTGGACTTTTGCTGCGGATTTAGGTGTACCCTCAGACGTGATTTATTTCGACTTTCACAAAGCCTTTGAGTCAGTGGTCCACTCAACATTGCTTTTTAAGCTTTCATCCCTTCAAGTTGGTGGGAATATTATATCGTGGATTAAGTCTTTCCTGTCTGTCCGCACAGCGTGTTATGATTCGTTGGGTGCCTCAATTTTACGTGCGAAAAGTGGGGTACCACAGGGCTCCGTACTCGGACCACTTCTTTTTGTGATCTATATTGATGATCTTACACCCAGCGGCTATACTTGTGGCAGACCGTGATGCAAATTCGCGGGCGACCTGAAATCTTGTTCCCAAATCTCCTGCCTTAATGATGGCTAATTATTACAATCTGATGTAGGTTATATTCAGCGGTGGTCCGAGTTGTGGCAATTAAATCTATCCAAGAATAAATGTGCTGTCTTCCGCATTGTATATTCCAATCATAACGTTGGATACGCATAAGCTGTCGTCTTTGAATGTTAAGGATCTGTGTGTCTGGTTTTCTACCGATCTCAAGGCATCCTACATTGCGCAAAAATTGCGACAAGTGCTTTTCGTCAACTTGCAATGGTAAAAAAGTGTTTTGCTAATTCTGATGTCGTGACACTATAGCATGGGTGTTCAAAGTTTACATACGGACTATCTTGGAATATGCCACTCAGGTCTGATCACCATCGTTGTTTCAGTATCTCGAGCGACTGGAGGCCGTTCAGGGTCAATTTAAGTGCGGTTTCCCAGGTTTGCATGGGTACCCACCTGGAGAACGTTTATCCAGGTATAGGGCTGGAGCCGCTGGAGTTGCGCAGGCTCTGGGCGGATCTCACTCTGACCTTTCGTATCCTGTGCGATATTTTATCTGTTGCTCTCCCTTTTTTCGAGGTTTCTCCGGTGATCCAGACCGGGGGTCACTCTCTAAAATTAATGGAAATCGGTTCTCATACTGAGTGCAGAAGGCATTTCTTATCTAATCGTGTGGTCAGGCCATGGAACTCACTTTCCAGGGACCAGGACCTTTACCTACAGTGCCCTAATATTCTCCAACACTCATCACCCCTTACGGACCTTTCGGTCACACCTATAGCCCACACACTTTTTTTTACTGTAACAGATGAGTATATCAAACTGGTATTAGTGTCGGTTTTACGTTGATCCTTAGGTTGATCCTTAATTTAGGTTAACATTTCTTGGGCAAATACTGGTTTGAGATCTGCTAAACCTGAAGAATTTGTTCAATAAAAAATGCGAGGGTGGAACGTTAAATTGTTTTTTTCTAGGGGGAACGGCAACTCTTGTGTTTTCGGGTTGTATGTACTTGTCGTTTTACCTTGAACACTCTACATATGCGTCCCGTCAAAAAATTTGATTGTGTTTTTTTTTAAAGTGTTTGTAAGGACGAAAAGGTGCCTTCTCCCTACAAAAAAAAAACAAAAAACATAACATTTTAACTGAAGAATTTGGTTAAAGATGTATCATTTTTCAGAACGTTCCAGAATTTCGCAACGGCCAATCGAAGTCGCAACCAGAGCGGAAGCGGATGTGGATCTTCGGAGCACGCGTGTAATCTAGTGCGTTTCCCGCACTGTACTTTAGATGGACGCGTGCAGTACTGGGAACGCGCAAGAGTACACCCGTGACCATCACCGACCAATCGTCAATTTGCAAGACCATCAGATGTTCAGCAAGAGAAAATTGTGGAAGAGACGTTGCTGTATTACTAATAGTGATACAGTTTTAGAACAATTTGTAACTGGAGAGACATTGCAGGGAGGCTAATTAAATTTACAGCACTTACCATGCGTAATGGCTGTTTGCCGTGACGTCACCATGAGTTAGCCAATGACGAACGAGAACAACGGCTGTTTGGCCGTCTGATTGGACTAGCCCTGTCACGTGATATGCACGTCACAGCAAACAGCTATGGCGCGTGGTATAGAGGGCACTAAAGGGGTGCACTTGGGATTTTCTCATCACTCCGTAAATTATGTAAAATGTACCTCTTTGCGTACTGGGCCTGGGATACATACCTAAAAAAAATGCTTAAAATTCAGTAAATTACAAACAAACTACTGTTCTATTCTCTCTACCGTTTAAGGTATTCGTAAAATTATCTCTGTTCCTAGCCAACAACTGTGTTGATTTGTAACTATTTGGACAACTTCACTAGTGCTGTTTCGTTTTGGTGTTCATTATTAACAGCTTAGAGTTGGGTAGAATGGTAGTAGTTCAGAGACTAAAAAAATGCGTAAAGTCACACAATATACTGAAAATGTATTGTAACAAATTCTTTGGTTTTCATGCCGGAAATGACATGATTTTTATTTTTTGTATGTGGAACACCTTGTAATGTGTGTTGATGTGATACTTTTCTACTTTTGCATTTTTTAATAAAGATTAAAAAAAAAACACTTCATAAAATGTAACAAAAACTGTGAGTTTATATCTGCAATTGTTTAATACTTGGTATGAAGACTGGGTTATTGGTGTGGTTTTCTTTTGCTTTGTTTCTTTTGAATTTTGTTTGTGGCGTCGTTTTTCTGTGTTTGAGTCTCTTGCTGATATTGGGAGATAGGGAAAATAACAAAATAACACAAGATTTTATTTCTTTATAGGATGACAAAGCTTTTAACATCGTGTTAATTTTATTGTTTAATACGATGTGGACGTAGTTTTCGTTTTTTATCCAAATACATATAACAGCTTTTACCAGGATAACACAAAAGCGTTCCTTAGGAACGGGAATGACGAAGGCCCTTGCGCCCAATAGTCCTACAAAAAAAAAATTCATCCACCTAAGGACGTTTTCGTGTCGGTTTTTTTTTAGGCGTTCGACCTCCTCTACAAGTCAGCAATCGTGAAATAACTTAGTTGGGCTGTAACTAGGTTATTTCATGATTTTTGACGTGTTATATGCCTGGTGACGACCCCATGAGCGAGCGGAAATACAGCATTTTTTAAATAAATAGTGCCCTGAATACTACTTTGTGGAGTCGAGTCGACCTACGAATTTCAGCCGTACTATAGTTGCCTTTGTGACAATACAAGATATACTAAACTTGATTACATGGCCAATCGTTAATGCTTCTTTAACCCATTTTACTTTGCTTATTTAGGAAACATACTTTGGGCCTATTGTAGGCGGAGAGAACAGGGGGGGGGGGGAATGAGGCTTAATGGCGCGTCGACAGCTTGGTCATTAGCGCCAACCTCAGTCACAGTGCAGTGGTCCGGGTTGCCACTGCACCACACATTACAGAGATATTATTCAAACCCCTAACCTAAATCTTGTCATACATCTGTACCTCCTGCAAAAATTGAAAAACACCGGACAGGAGGACAGACTTATCGCCCAATTGACGCACAATGTCACGCGGAAGATGGAAACGACGACGAAAACCATCAAGATGGCAACAATCAACAAGGAAGTGCCGGACCGTAAGTGGCCGCCGACACCAATAACATTCAGGAGGGTCAACCCCCCGCAAAAGGAAACAGTGAGTAAGTCGAGTGTGACCAATGCGCAAACGGGCCAACACCACCTCCTCACGGCGACTGCGGCGACACGCCGAGTGCCATGCCTCAACAGTGCCTTTAATAGCTCGTAATTTATTGCCTTCCTGTCCATCCCACGAGGCTTGCCAAAAAGCGTGTAACCTCAGACGCAGAGTTGGAAAGGCGTCCGAGGGAACAAGCCTGAGATCCCTACCGAGAGGGCCAGAAAGGGTCCCTTTTGCTGCAGAATCCGCTTGCTCATTTCCACCTATCCCAACATGGCCCGGGATCCAGCAGAAAAGCACGGTTTTCCGCTGGCCGGAGAGAACAGATCTTCATTTCAAATATATATTTAGTTTTTATTTTAAGGACGATACCACATTTGTAAATGCTTCTTAAAAATCTGGGTGCTATTCTCACTGGGCTAAGGTGGGCTCTTTGCCTTTTGGTGTGACGTACTGCTGCTCTCTGCTGGGCTTTTTCTTATTTTAGCTTATTTTTTAAATATAGGCCTCTGCTACGTGTCAAATTTATGTTAACAAGCTTTCGTTTGCTCCAGCATTTAGTTTCTGTTTAGTTATTTGTAGCCTCTTTTCACAGCCCACACTGAAGATGTGGGCCGTCGCAGCTGACTAAAAATAAAAAAACACCCACCTCTGTTTGAGCTGCCGCTGGCAATAATACTTACATTGTTTACAGGAACTGCTGTGAAAAATGTATACCGTGTATTAACATATTAATAATAAGGCATTTAACTGCAAGCCAAACAATCATCAGTACGATAGTTTTTAACAATAATCAGAAAATTCACAAGATTCACAATACTGCCCCTAGTATAATACTTGACACCGCTACCAACGTAAATATTGAGTCACACCACAGCCACCTACAGTATAGGCCGGATCAGCTTGCCTTCCACAATGCTCCGCTAGTAGGCGCGGCAAATATACGACGCGACTAGTTTGCCAAGTGGCGTCATCGGTGGACAGAATTTGGAACCCTCGTCGGTTAGTTTGAAATTTCGCCGCTTGGTGTAGAGATGGCAGCACCTAGCAAACTTGCGCTTCCTTCTATGTCAATGGTTGATTTTACGCGTCTAATTTGTCTTGATCTTATCCGGCCTTTACTGTAGGTAGCTGTGGTCACACACCTCTATCACGCACTGCAACTGCGATCTGTATTATATAATATAAGAGAAATAGCTATCACGATTTAAGTTAAAAATGTGTTAGCTTTTAGGCCTAGTTTTAGGTTTTTGGCCTAATCTTTAGTGTTTAGGCCTATAATATTTACCTCAAATTTAATTTCGTAAGTAGCAGCTTACAACAGATGGGTTCGAGAGCTCAGGCCTATTCCTTTATGCAACACGGTTTTGGCTTCGAGACTTCACGTTACCGTGGCAACAAGGAATCTGTCAACTATGACAGGCAGGCATATTCGTGCTGTGATGTAAACACGCCGTCTGCTCTAAACATTCGTTTTATATACACCGCTTCGCCTTCATACGACGATTTCCGGATTCGTATTCAGGATTCTCATCGCTAGTGTAAACGCCACTTTCGTCGCCATGCTAAAGTTTATTTCTCCAAGCATTCTTTTTTTCAAATGCAACCAATGTGTGTTGTTAACGGTATCCTTTTGGTTTTAATGGTTGCGTTTCTTCCTGTAGTGGTTAAATGCAACGATCAAATGTTATTATTTCATTGAGTTACGTCGAAAAAGGTTATCAGCTAGAAAGAAGCAACCAAAATGTAATTTGCCGTGTCTTTAAAATTCATTTGACCCCCCACCAGCATGGTGTATGCTTCGGAATTCAGGATTCCAAATTCACAATGGTGATGTTCGAATTAAATTAGAAAATGTGTAATTTCTTCCGTAATAATTGTCCGATTTACGGCAAATTTTGGCTCAGCAATACTTTTGAGGGGTATCAAGCGATGATCCAAATTTCATTCCAATCCGACCATTCGTTTGGGCTCCACCCAGACTACAAAAGTACAACCAACCAACGGACCAACCAACCAACATTTTGCGATTTGGTGTTCGTTATAGGCTACGCTTCGCTTGATCGTTCCGCTAATTAATAGTTGAAGGCCATTGTAAAACAAATTCAAAGAATACGCTAACCATAGGAGTCCTCACGCCTTTTTTTTTTTAACTAACAGTGGACACACCGTGAACATCAGCGATAAAATTCCCTTTAATAGTGCTTATACAGTGTGTCGGTCAAACACTCCTTTTGGATGTCACTTTTAAAAATAATGACCTTTCATAATAATTTACAGTTTTATAATGCGCCGCAAAATCTGAAGTTGTTTTCATAAGCGCTTTGTTATTTCTCGCATTTTTTTTTTACATTTTTATATGTCGGTCGTCGTTTCCTCCTTTCTTTGTTTCGCCTTAACGATGTGCAAATTTCATCTCTTTTACGGCAGGAAATTACAAATTTAAGGGTGGTGTTTATCGCTTTCTCGTCAACGTATACAAACGGAAATGAGGTTGTGCATTAACTTCCTTGCTCGCCTTGCTAGCAGATGGACGCGCTGGCCCTTATCACTACCTCCACCCCTCCCCCTCCCTCATATACTCCATTCCATTTTTTCTGCTTTTGTCCAAGGCTCCACTAATTTTGGGACGCTTTAAAATTTCGCGATGTTATAAGCGCCGCTCCTACTGGAGGTACTTATAGTTACGTCCTATATTACGTCCTACCAGTAGTGAGGTAACCGGTAAGGATGATACGAAGTTGACAGCAGTAAAAGTTAACCCTGTCTGCTATACATAGGTGAAATGAGATGGCAACACTTAACATTTAGATGTGATTGATGATTACCTTAACGAGGTAAAAGAAATTATGCGTTCTCTGGCATGTAACACTGTAGTAAATCGATGAGGCATACTGAACACACTCAGCAAGGAACACACATTCGTGACCACTGTCGGCTACTTTGTGTAAAGGGAAACCCAGCCTGCCTTATAATAGCTACACGCAGATCGCCATCCGCGCACTACCAGAGCCAAGGTCGGCTGGGGTGGTAGCTGCGTTCCTCGCAGAGAGGAACGTAGCTGCTGTCTCGGTTGGCTTTGGGAATAGTACAGGAAACAGCATCAAGTTAAAGAATGTGTCGTCACAAATCGGCATGATTCTCGTATTTTAACATCACAATTTATAATTTTCTAGGCTAGTGTCTTATAATTTTGCTTCGGTGATCTATTGGAATAATTAACTTTAATTTTTTCCGCTTTAGTCTTTTAGATTTTTGATTTCATGGTAATTATAAGAAAATGAGTATGTGCACACACAGACATGAAACGTCATGATTACTGTAAGCGCGCAAAGCATCATATACGTGTAGGATACAGTAAATAAAGTTAGCAATTATTCAACACGTCACGTTTTAAAACGGATTTTTGCCAAGGGCTTGACTAACGGTAAGGAAATAGACCTTTGGGGTCGTGCTTGATGTGGTGGATCGAGAAAAATGGCGCTGGGAGGTATATCCCTTTAATCTTTTGGCATATTGTCTGAGTAGTTAGCAGCATCATTCAGATCCAATGCGTTCATATTCGTAGAATGCGGAGGACAATTTTAAGTCACTAAAACTTTTTAACAACTTTTTTAAGTCGTGCATTTGTCATTAGTGTGCATTCCTTGACTTAGCGGCAATGTTTGCATGAATTTATTGTTGTATTTTTCTTTGGTATATGCGTTGAGGATTGGTATTTGGTATTTTCGTTGAGGATAACCGTTTCTAGTGAACAAAAATTATAGTTTTTTTTCTCAAAAGAATGTTGTATCCTTCGTTTATCGTACACCATAATTGTTTAGTAAAATTTAATCATGTGTCACAACAATGCAGAAACAAGGATGAATAACAATGCACCTAGGGAAACCGCAATGTAATAACAGAGAAAATTATACCAAGGCACAGATATTTTTCGCCCAAATAACCAATGGCAAGGAGTTAGTTCCTTCCAACACGATGAAACCACACCACAGAATGAAAAGAGCAACCCTGTTATCTGCTCGTACTCCGTCTAGTATGTAATAACATGTGACCAACAACAGTTTTCAGGGGTTGCATTATTTATTGTTGTTATGGGAATAAAGCAAATCGGTCCAATTATACAATAAATATTACTATTTTGCTCCAAAATATATCACAATAACGCTGCGCAGAGCAGCGAAGCCAACATTATGACACGGACTGCTACACGTTAAAGAGCATAGTCAAACGGGCGTAGCTAGGCTTCTATTGCACGGATTTACTTTCGCCGTATGTAAAACAAATGGATGAACAATCTTTTGTGAGAAATACTTACTTACGCTACTCGTTTAACTGTTAAGAAGCTAAGTGGTAAAAATGGCTCACAGTCACACGTCCTGTTTGTTTTCAAGAAGTTTCACAGCTAAACCATGATACATGGCTCTTCTTTTACTAGGAAGAAGTATTATTTGCTGCATTTAATTATTTTAAAACTGACATTATAATAAATGTTGTTGGTCAAACAGAAGCTGAAACATGGACATTTGTAGGTACACACAGTATAATGAAACTGATGGCATCATTTGTAACCTATTTGCCAGAACTTCTGGTAGTCAACTAATATTTCTGAACCTGCTACTGAAGCTCTACAACGCGAACCAAGAATTTTCAGGATGCGCCATTTTGTGCCTAGAGCTCCATCCAGGTCCTGCACTAAATTGAATGCTTCGAACATCAACGACTTCCAATGTTTATTTCTTGGTAATATGCAGCACTGGCTTCCATTCTTCAGGGTTACCCTACGCCAATCGTATCGATGTTGCTTTCTGCGCTACTCCAGTATGCATGCAGGCTTAACCAGGCTAATGAGGCTTAAAAGGGTCGGTGGCATGCTTTCCTGCATTCCCCGGTGTACTGCAGTACAAATTATTTAAGCCGGCGTCTTTGATCTCATGTATATCCTTGGATTCTGCTCCCAGAGACGTCAGGAAGGATAAAAGTTGGAGCGGTGTAAACCAGAAATTTACCGACAAAATTGTCCATCGATCCAAAAAATTATGTAATTTTTACGACTGATTTCCCGACTGACCAAAAATT
>JAHWFP010259520.1:0-58776 GCA_023313725.1 Lithobius niger | reverse complement strand
TGCAACAGCCACGTGGTTTACTTGGAAACTCCCCCTCCCCCCATTGAAGTTACTTGTGGCCGAAGGCCCCCCTTGGCCGACCACGTGGTTTTTGAATGTCCCTAAAGAGAGGAGTCGAAATGTGAGCGATTTTCAGACCATCGCCCGAAGAAACCTATAGTAAAAGCAGTCGAAAATTCACCCGCTTTAAGCATTGAAACGTGGACTTTTTGCTTGAGTGTAGTTGAACATTTTATCATGTCAAAAACGTCTTTAGATTACATTTATTAAATTAAATTTCTTACATTCTCCTTTCATCGAAAAAAAGGCGTCCCATTTATTTGCCTTCTTGAACTCTGACCTAAAGAAACGCAAAACTGAGAGCCACAAGCTGTATTTACGTTTCTTTGGTTCACTTCCTAACTCTGCTGTAAGATTGTTTCGGGGATTTCATGGTCGTTTGGGTGTGGAATGCCAAATTGCGGTTGGCAGCTCGAGATGGATGTCTGGCGGGTATTGGCTGGTAGATTGGCTGGCCAGGATGGATGTTTCATAGGCACGTTGGGATTCTGGCTGGAGTGGCGAAATTGCCCCTCGGCCGTGGTATTCCCTGGCCCACTGACCCTGGGGAGACTGTAAAGAAAGTTAGAGAGAGTGGAACCTGTTTTGTTTGACCCATAAACAAGTAGCCTGCTGCATACCCGCATGTCCATTCCATAAGAACTGAAGGGCAAGAGAGTTAAACCCCAGTCTAGCTCTCCTGGGGAATATGGGGGTTGGAAGTGGAAATATGGGGGAAAAAGTATCTGGTTACTGTTTTACTATTGCATGGTCTCCTAGGACCCATCCCAACCGTGAATAAAATTAGGTTTATTTTGTTAGGAATATACTGTATCTACGAGGTGAGAATTTACTGTACCAAGACTCAATTCGCCCATTACCATTGGAGGATGGAAGTTTGTCATACAAAACATTGTTGAAGTGTACAAAGCCAGTAACAGTTTGTTCCATTACTAATCAAGATTTATAGCGTGTTAATAATTTAGGATTATCTAGCACAGAGAAGTGTGCTGAAGTACTATTATTTTTTATTTTTAAAACCTTGTTATAAAAAAAATTGCATCAGTAGACACCAAAAGGGGGAGTGGAAGAAAAGCATTTAGTTACTGTGATGCTCGTGGGTGGTCCCCGAGGGAAGAACCTTGCACCGAGCAACGTCTACTGAGATTCAGTACACTTGGCCATTGACGAAATGGGTAGAGGATATGGAAGTTATTTGTTGGTTGCAGACTTCGGAAATCCCCCCCACCCCCAATACAGAAACATTATTTTGTTGAAATGTGTGAAGACTCGATCCTATAGACGTCAAACCTAACGTATTCGTAAATTTAACATACTGTTAAAGTTACCACATGTTAACCTGGCCAATATTTTAAATCTGTAATAGGTTGCAGGAGATTCCCTAGCATCAGTCTTGTATTTTTCAAAACTCTGGCCAGGTAATTGTGATTTGATGTGGAAGTCTTCGGCAGTCCTTGGCACCAAAGGTTAATAAAGCTGTTATCATGCTAGCCACTGTTAAAACTATATTTAAAGATTGCCAAAGTCTCGTCAGTATCCCATCCAGAGGTTGGTGACACTGTTTGATCTCTTTGTCTTCTTGGTTCTGAAATCAAGGCCGTAAAATCTCTTAGTCTTTGCTCACTTCACTTGGATTCCCAAAGAAAAATCTTACTGTGTGAAATTAGTGCTTTTTATTGGAGGAGTTGCGTAATTTGGCTAATGTTGGACGTGCGTAATTTGGCATTTTGCTTAGATGTTCGTCGCAACGTGCAATAGGTTGTTGGTCCAAATATTATAAATTGAACTTTGTTTAATATTAGTGCAACTGCAACTGCAACGATTGCCATTAGGTAAGCTAGGCAGATAACCTAGGTTCTGCATGGAAGTTAAACAGTATAGTTAACGTTGCTCACCGACCCTTGATGTGAATTATGTGAATTCACATGCGACTAGTCTGCCTTGACTATCGGTTTAGTAGGTTGCTTTGTTGGCCACTGATTTTTCACCGATTTTTGGTTTGTTGTCATATAGCAAACTAAATTATTACTTGCGAGGAGCTTCTTTTAAGCCGAATTGGCCTTCACAATGTCTTCCGTCATTTGCTTTCAGCGGCTCTCTTCATATGCAAATGTGTTTTTAATAGTTTTATAAATAATGCAAGCTTTTAATTGAACCAGCTTCCGTGGTATGGGTTTTGCACCTCATTTAAGGAAAAGAAACAAAAAATAAGTCTTAAGGTTAAGCATACGACAGATGGGCTTTGAAACTTGTTATAGTTACACAAATTGATCAGAAGTTATGTTTATTCATTAATTTTAAACGAAGGTTGATTAATAGTAAATAAAAAGTTGTACAGCTCGAATGCCAGGTCCTCCTCACGACCCTTGGCTTCCATTTTAATGGTACCCAATCCCTGGTTACTTTTTCGAATTAAATATTTTCATTTTGAATTTTCTCAAAATTTCTTCATACTGTATTTAGGCTATGTTGTATTTTGTTAACTTGCCAAGACATTGTCTTTAAAGCTTTCTGTTAACGCCACCTGCAATCACGTTCTTGTTAGGCAAAATAGATGAGTGGCGGCGTGTGGAACTTGGTAATAGTATAAAATTTGACTGGTCAAATTCCAACAAAAATACATTACTGATTGTAGAATTGTTTGAGGAGGAAAGAAGCCTTTTAACTTTTATTGCCTTCAGCCTAGAAACATGATGTGACAGTGTTGTTGCCGCGTCAGAATGATCTTCAAGCCACTTGCATTTAGCACTTGCAAATGCTCTTTGAGCTAATAATTGTTGACAGAGGGACACTTGGAACTCCTAAAATGTCTGTTACGAGGTAGCCTACATGTGCTCTCAAAGAACATAGGCTGTGTAGCCTGAAAACTATTGAGAAAAGTACCAATTGTAGTGTACTTAAGGTTGTTAACGTTAAACTGTCGAGAGGAACGTTTTAAGCGAGGATTGCTTTTAACGGTCGACAGGAACGTTTCAAGCAAGGATTGCTTTAAACTGTCAAGACTCAAGACCAACATTTTTTTTCAAGGATTGTGTTGTCAGTAGACAACTTTAAACTGTCAATAGGAAACTTTTATGCAAGGATTGCTTTTAACTGTCAAGCGGAACCTTTTATGCGAGGGTTTCGTTGTCAATAGATGCCTTTAACTGTCGAATGTTTTATGCATGGATTGCGTTGTTAATAAACTATATGCAATTATTGGATTGTTTAATTAGACCATTATTTAGCCACATTGTACACACCAACCACACATGCATGCCTTGTTAGTACCTCCCCCCCCCCCCAGTCTTTTTCTCACTAATATCGTTTCCTTGCTATTGATAATCCATCAATAGCATCCCTCACTGAGTATAAAATATTAATGGATTCTTTGTCAGATACTAATACTTTTTGTCTTTTCCCCCTCTGTTGTAACGGTTGGCACTCCATACCAATATAGTTGTATGGCCCGCCGATAGATGGCGTGGCCTCTTTCTGTAACCAGGGCACTTCATTGAATGTGTTCATGTTTATCACGTGTCGCCTATGTCGTTCGTAGCGTACAAGCAATGTTACATGGTGTCAGAAGTGGGACAGAAATAAATCATGTTAATAATCTGCCCTGACTGACCATCTGTAAAAGTCTACAACTGAACAGTTGTTTTTCAAAAACGTTGCTATGAGTACGAAATAGCGAATCACAGATAATGGGTAATTCGCTACGTAAGTTGGTTGCAAGATCGCTACAAAATTTTCAACTTCGTTCTTTGTTTGACTACAGAATTGTGTATTGTACTTTAAGTAACGAAAGGGTTATGACCAAAGTTGCTTAAACTTATGTTAATAACAATAGTAGTAGTAATAATAATAATAATAATTTTTATTGCAGGAAACATGCTCGAAGTTCTGCAGAACTTGTGAGAGCAGCAATAAATACAAACAATTAAATATACATACAGAGTTACTATACTATTAATATCTCATCAGTAATATCACTATCATCTTCACTAATCATCTTAATACATTTATTTACAGTACGTATTATAATATTAATATTATTTAATAATAATATTTAACATTAAATAATAATAGTCTAGAATATTTACAATTTACAATATTTGCACAAAAAAAGAACTTTTTTTGCTACGTACTACGCCTTATAATAATAATAATAATAATAATAATAATAATAATTTATTCATAATTAGCATCGAAGTTTGGAAAATTTTGTGAGAGCATACAATAGTAATACATCACACAACATTAACTTTCTACTTTTTACCATTAATTCCACTACATATAATACACAGAATAATATATATTTAAAAATTCCCATATGTATTATTACATATTACATTTTATTAGTTCTTGTTTTAGTACCTTTTGCAATTCGCCTTTACTTTGGTAGTTTGTTGAAAATATTTGGTACATAATGGTTTTTATTTCTTAGTCCATACGCATTATTCCATTCTGGAATTCTATAATTTTGTGTTTGTTTTCTTAATCGCAATCTTTTATTTTCATAATAATAATAGGCCTAATAATAATAAAATCTGTGCCAATGTGAAAATCCAAATTATGTCGACAAAGCCTTTTAACAAGAGAATGGCGCGTTGAATTTTATATCAAGTGTTTCGGTAGCAAACTGATCCAACGATTACATCATCAATACACTATGGACTTTTTGGATGTAATTACGGTAGTGCAATGTTTTGTTGCATTGTACACATCAAACCATAGGTATTTGCCAGTATAATTGGTGCACGAGTGAGGCAGTGTTCTGCCTATTCGATCACAGAAAAGGGAACTCTGACAAAGTCACTGTCAGACCAGCCGGGCAGTACAGTGGGAAACTACCGTTCGTCTTCAGCAGTTAATGGGTCTATTCTGGCCACTTCTCGAGTCATGCCATAAACGGAGGGTTCCTGGATGAATCTCTGGGTTTTTCCTTACTCTCTTAGAATTCGGAATTGACCTAATTCACCTGTACAAGCAGTACAGATATACTGGTTGATTTAAATTAACGAAAGATCATCGATTTAAATCAAGTTTATTTTTCGTTGGCAATTTACCTATAAGGACTACAAAAACGTAACTTTTTTGGTTACTTGGTAGCCAAAGAAAAACCGTTATGCTCTGCTAGAAATTGGACGCACACAGCCAAAGGCTTCGGGTACATGGAAAAGGTTAGAAAACTTTTATTGCTCATGATAATCTGTAGCCTTAGTTAGATGTTCAATCAATATAAAGACTGTTCATTCTTCAGAAGTGTTTTAAATCCTACTGTATGTCTTTGGTATAACAGTCAGGCACTTAAATAGCTTCCAGTAAGAAAGAGGAAATAATTTTTCGTGATTTAATACAAGTAGGCTACTTCATCCACTTTGAATTACGCTAGGTCTGTTTTCAGCAGTAGAAAAATTGTCACTTGTATGTTTCGTGGTCCAGGTTAGAAGCCTACGTATGTAATTAATAACCTAAGTTGATAGGCTAGGCTATGAGGATTTTGTTTTAAATTAGATTTAGCGAGGTATTGTTTTTTTTAATTGCTTGGTGTTATACGGAATATGTAACTTTGTATTTAGTTTGAAAAAAAAATTTGAATTAAATCATAAAACCCGACTTAAATCTAATAAATATGATTGTTTTTGCTTTTGTCGAGAAAATTATAATTTTTTCCAACCCTGCTCGTAAATACGAAAAGACGAATTGTGTACAAATTTCTTAAAGTAACTGTGTTAACCTAACAGTGGTTAAGGTGAATTGAATTTTTTAGGTGTCTTAATTTTTGCCACTTGGTATAGAATGTTTGTAACTAGGTTGATACTTTTTCAGGACAATGATACCTAGTGGCCAGAAATGGTGCAAAAAAAAAAGGAACTTTTGAATTCGTAATAACTTACATTTTCAATTGTTATTGAAGAATGTTTGTCAAAGGGCTGTTATTGTAATATAGAAGTGAAAATTGCTTTATAATTAAAATGTGGTTTTGTAATTAAAATACAAAAGTTTAAATAGTAAGCATTCCTCTTTAATTTACGTGAACGCTTGGGTTTTTGACTAGAATGAAGATATTGGCTTTTACCTCGAAACATTTTCGGCCGTTTCATTGAAGTTGCAGGAGCGGCTCAATACTTGCTTCCCTGGGCGAATTAAACGACTGGCTCGTTCCTCTATAATGCTATCTGTACAAATTTAATAAACTTGTGCCTTTTGTGCGTTGCTATGGCGATTCTGTCCGTGGAACGCTGTCGCACAACGTGGAAGTGTTAATTACCCGTAGCTTGCCTTAAACAGAAATTTTGCATCGCATGGCAGATGCCCGACGTAAATTTCTATCCTTTTGAATTGAAACGTTCTTGGCTTGCAATAACAATAGTATCTGAAAGCTTCACTGAAAATTAAAATAATGCTAACTGGTACAGAAAATGGCGTCTTTAAAAGTTGGCGTTGGGCTTAATTGGGTTCAATTAAGTTCCAAATCGCTGAAGTATGCAAGTTACCATTCAGAAACAAAGTTGAATTATGAAATTTTATGACTGGTAATTTACTTCCTTTGTAATGTTTTAAAACTGCATTAAAACATTTTAGCACAAATATGCTTATTTTCCTTTTTTTTTTCTGTAATTTAAATCTTGATGTATTGTAGTGGCCATAACCATAACACATCTAGGAGTAAAGGGAATGCAGCACTAAGGGAACTAAAATTGTCAACTAAAAATACCGCTTATTCACTAGGCTGTAAGGCCTATTATGGACTTGTTTATCGTTGAGATGACGCTACCGGGGTTCGAATCAATGATAACTCTTCAAGACCATAATGAAGTTTGACCAAACCTTAGCTATCTTTAATGTCTACATTTTACTTTTGTGCTATTACTCCCTTTCTCCTGTGTGGTTTAAAGTGGTTTGTGTAAAACGGATTTAATGAAAATGAAGGTTTTAAATGTCATCCAGCTAGATGAACACAGCTGGTCCTTCATATTTCATCCGATGAGTATGTGGTTAATTGTGAGGAAAGTTAAAAGTGAAATCGTGGATGGACGATTGAGTTTGCCCTACGAACGAAGTTCATGTGCATTTATTACAATTAAGTGAAGCAATCGCAGTAATGTTGATCCACCATTAATCAGCAGGATGTTTATTAAGCATGGTTTCATGATATTCCTGAAAAAGTCGTGGTTTTTTTTTAGTCATGATAATCCAGCTAAACTTTTAATGTTTTCAAACGAACCATGATATTTTCAAATAAGCCATGAATTTTTAAACAATGACTGGTTGAAGAAAGACTTGAAGAATCTCACCCCCAATGAAGAACGACTGAGGGATCTGTTGAGTACTTACTCTAGTCCTGCAGCACTTTGTAATATAACAAGCTCAACTTTGATCAATTTTGTAATATATTTGGTTTTTAACCTAGTAGCTGTAGGATAGTAAAGTACACATTAGTTTTTGAAAAGGTGAGTTTTTAGGTATCCGGTAATGGTAATTCTGAGATCACGATTTTTTTTTTGATTTCGGTTTTAGTATGCACCATAATAACTAGTTGTTGATTTCTTGCTCCGCTTAATGCAAATTATGTGTTTGATTCTTGTTTACCTGTACCATGACACCAACTCGCTATGTTGGCTCGCGATTTGTTTGCTAATGAAGGAAGCCGATACAAACCTTACAATACCAGTAATGACTGATGATCCAGACATCAGTACAAATACTTCTTTCTAGTCTAGTAACATTTTTGCCTGTGAATTTTCGTTCTGAAAATTAAACTTTATTTGTGTCATAAGGAGACACAGCCGTTATTGAGTGCTGCTCCTCCTGGAATAGTTGTCGGCAATTGACGATCGAGCCCAGCCCCTGCTCTCATCTCATCGGCACGTCGGCTGCTTGTATTTTGCAATTTCGTGACTGGAGTTATCGGTGACTATTGCTGCGGCGTACGGCGTAATATGACTTGTGCCTTCCTGCGTTCTCCAGCACCACCACCACTTAGCAGCTGATATGGGGGACTTTCCCTTTGTGTAATGAAATTGGCAAGGCTGCTTGCCTCACTGTATCCGTCGTGCTGCCGAACCGAACGACGAATTTCAAATATTGAATATGCTTCTGGTGAATTTGGCGTCGGTTCCTTGGCGGCTTTGGGGATATTTCATTATCTCTCGCTAAATGAAAATGGCCGGTGATCTTGCAGGGCTCAACCCCAAAGACACTTGGAATGGGTTTTCGATTTGATGGCCCGCCACACCGAAAGAAAGGCAGTGAAAGAAAAGCTCTCTTTATTAATTTTCATAATGGGAGAAAGTCTGTGATTTCATAAAGCACCCCAGGCGAAACCGTCGTTTTCTTTTTTCATCTTATCCCCCACCACCTCCCACCACCTCGTATTATCTCGCCTTCTTCGTCTCACTATTAATTGAAAAACTTTGGAGAGCTAAAGGGAAAAGTGCCTACACAAGCAAACATGGTGGGAAGTGTGGCTGGGCTGTCTTTGAGATGCTTGTTGATAACTTCGCCTCCTCTCTTCAAGCTTGTATACGGTAAGTACATGAGTTTGCACTTAGATCGCCAGCGCACCCAACTCCATGCACCTATACGCACTTTATGATCAATAAAACTTAAAGCAGCGAGAGGGGATTTTCCCCCCAGCGGTAAATACACAACTGCAGGATACGTACTTTGTGAGGAATGGAATTTGGTGTATCGATATGAAGAAGTACCTACCTGCTGCGTAGAAGTGTTTAAATTACTTTTAACCAAGGTCCTGGTTCTTTTAAAACAGTATTGGGCGTGCTAATTCAGTGTCACAAGTTCATGCAAAAATCATACATGAATTATTCTGTGATAGGTGTTCCAGAACAAAGTTGCATGTGCCTACAGTGTGTTCCAACAAGTCATTTACTGCATGGCGTTGGTGCAGACGGTCGAAATTTCGACCGTGCATTCTTCATGCAATGGTCAATGCGAATTGCAGTTGATCCCTCAGAGCTGCAAACAGCTAGTAGTTGCACCACAAAACTTTTTGCGTAATTATTTTGTTCTCGAGATGATCATGGATGTAAATTGTATCCAAAAATGGTAACAAATGATCGAAAACGTTATAAAGGAAAAAAGGTCACATGTGACACCACTAGACACGTTGAAAACTACAGCAAAACTGTATGGTAAAGACTTGTTGTTTGACTTAGTCCCACTAAAAGTCCGGAGGAGTGATAGCTGGAGACCATTTTGCTAGGCCACGGATCTTCCACTCTCCAATACATTGGTTTCCAAACACTTTCTCAATACTTAGCTCATCTGTACCGTCCTTAGCAACCCATTTCTTACAAGAACATTCTTCCCACTGGAAACATATCTGCGAGCAACGCTTATTCAGTTTTTACGTTTGGCTTGTGTTTTGTTTCTATGTGAGAGTTCGTTAGAACAAAATAAAATATCCATCAGCATGCTGCCTTTTTGTTCATGCAACACAAAATGTGGCAAATTTGACGCCTGCCCCGTTGAAGCCATGAAGCTTGGCAATAGAAAATGCAGCCATGTCGGCCAACTGGAATGAGAATCTTGAGGCTCTTGGTCGATTTCTGACATTGTAAGCTTAACATTGAAAATGAGCCCCATTATTGTTAAATTTTCCACGTGCTGCTATTTTCCATGTTTTAAAACTTGAGCATTCTCATCCCTGCACCAAACAAGCCTGGTTATACTCGTTCTCGTATTTCCTAAAGTGAGCAACGTGTAAAAGGTTAATTTATAAACGGAATGTTAAGAAAGAACAAAATCAGCTGGTTTGTCTCTTCATTTAGTCCGAGTGTGCACAGTTGGCTGCTACTCAACTCGTTTTTTCAGTGGAGGAGATTAAGGAAATCAAAAAAATTACTCGTATAATGAGTAAACATGAATTTCTTTTCGTATAAATAAAAATCCATCTATTGTACTCACTTTTCGAAAATACTTAGCGATGCGAAAGTAAAAGTTGATTTAATTTGGCCCGGTAAATACGAATGCTTAACAAGAAGCTATGTAATTATTGAAAGCTTTCTCGACTCTCTACTTTTTCACCCAGAAAATAATAAAATGTGGAGATGGCATACACCTACATCACGTTTAAAAAAAATTTGAGTTGAGCAGCTTACTCGAGGATGTGATGATGTAGTCATAAATGGTGGAAACAATTGGCATTGCTTTACTGAATGTTTTGCTGGACATTCCGGATTTAAAAAATATTCGATTGACGAAGATGCAGAAAGTGTGGTAACTACGTAATGTGGTCACCATATATAGGGTAGGCCTAAATCCAACAACTAAATTCGACATTTCGGATTTGGAAATACAATGTAGTCATGGAAGCTTGCAAAGTTGTTGCTTTTTAGTTGGCATTGCTACCAAATTTGAACCCTCTTGCAATTAAATAATTTCACATTTAAGTTGTTAAAATTACCTTTCGTGATCAAGTGTTTAGAATAAATTGTGAAATCGTATGAAAGATTTGCTTCACACACCATCTAGTGGCAACCAGAACTCGTTTCTTTACTCGGCAATTTGTTTTGGTCGTTTAGTGTTTAGTTGTGGAAAAGAAAGTTTCAACGTGAATGCACCATCTTAAATTCTTCAGTTTAACTTTTTCCATAAGTTTAAAAAAAAAATATGGGTCAATTTACTGAACCCAAAATCCAATCTGTAGTCAAAAAAGTGGGTTTCAAAATATTAATAATTAAAAAAAATTACCTTTCCTGGTCATGGTGCCCCACACAACAAAAGTAGAAGTTTTGTGTGTGGCGTAATGGCTAAATCGAATGAAGACTAAAAGTTTTTAAACTATTTTTTCAAATAGTTTGAAAATAGGACCTACTTTTTTGAACTCTGAATTGGATTGTCGACTAGAAAATTGGTCCCTTGCTCTGATTTTTTTTTTACTGCAAAAAGTTTCAGGTTGATATATTTTTTATGAGCCACCTATAAAAGTTTAAATTTCCGCAGTTCTCCTACAAATAGGTGTTTGTTTTCCCTGAAAGTGTAAGTGATTATTAATTGTGAAACATACCGCAGGGGCTCGTCGTCATTCGCGCGCCCTGCAGATACAGAGTATTAAAAAAATGAAAGAAACCAAACCTGCGCCAGAAGCCTTTTTGTAGGATAATCCGTACCTGTATTGAACGTTATTAAATTTTAAGCTCTCTCCAGACAAGAAAATTTCGTGCGGAGCGATGCGTTACTACGTGCTGACAAGGTCAAAATTGCTCCAATTGTACGGTTCGGTTGCCTTTAAAGACAAATTTTGAAGTCTTTGGTACACCATCTTGCGTGGCCGTGCAGCGACGAGCAGCCAGTCTGGTTAGGGCTTTACGCTTACTTGCTGTAGTTTTTGCCGCGCTCCCAGCCGAAGCCATGGTGCCAGAAGGAGAGAGAGGGACAATTTTGCTAGGTAATTCCAATCGGAAATTCCTAGGATCATTTACATGCCACAATCGACATGAGCACGAGGCATCACAGGGCCCTTCTCTTCCCGAAAATACCAGGGATGGCTGAGGTCAGGATCGAACCCGGGACCTCTTGCGCATGGTCGTGCTAACCATTAGGCTAACATACGCTTACTTGCTATGACAATCACTGGAACTCAAAGAACGTCTTTATTGGTAACTTGTCTCAGGTTGGCAGTCATTGTTGTCCAGAGCGATCTGAGAAGATTTTTACCCTTTGTTATCTCAGTCTAACTTCCGTTAATGGCCGGGACTTTCATACCACCTCGAGCTCTGAAACGAGGCTAAAACGCTTCTCAGACTGCGCTGGACAATGTAGTGGTACAAATAATGACTTGGAGCGTGAGACAAGTTATCAATAAAGACGTTAGTGAGTTCCAGTGGTTGTCATAGTGCGTTAGTATAAAATTTAATAACGCTGAATACAGGTACAGATTGTTCTACGGGCGCCGGTTTGATTTAACCCCTTTCATTATTTATATCTTTACTCTGTACCGATGCGGTGCGCGAGCGACGACGAGCCCCTATGCGTGAGTACTTGCACAAACCGGTGAATAAGGCCAACTGCTTAAGCTGCGGTGTTGAATTTAATAAACTGATGTCATGTGGCAGGGTGTAAAGAAAATTGTGACAACAACCGTATATTCTCCCTCACGATGGTAATTTTTTAGTAAGTCGTAAAGTTCAAGAACCTTCGTTCCTTGCATGGTTTTTAAAAAAAATTTCCATAAAGTAAAAGCGTGTGAAATTACCTAAACGTATCAAGACACACGCTAGTGTGTCACCCGCCAAGATAAAACGATAACATGCAGATAAAATATATATATATATATATATGCATGGCGACCACTAGACACGTTGTGTCTTTACAGCAAAGGGAGTTTGGCTCTTTTCAGCCATCTGAGGATAATGCAACAGAAAAGGCTAAAACTTGTTGGATCGGGAGACTTTGGTCGCCTGACAACATAATAGTCCCTATTAATGACACAGCTTACCGTTTTCTTGTTGAAAAACGACGTGAATAACGTTGATATTTGCCTAATGACTTTCTATCATATCAGTCCTTTTTTTTAAATTGTGTATTAGACTCAACTCCACTACCGTGCAGATGTGTAATAAAGTGGCAACAAGAAATTGGGTTTCCACAATTTGATACTACCTTTTGCCTACAGGCCGAACCATTCTCAACTTGGTCACCTCTTTATAGGTTTTTGGTTTGGTTTTACTTTTGTGGTAATTTCTTTTATTTCGTTAGTTTTGGTGTGTTGATATCACTCCTTTGAAGGGCCGAACCACTCTCAACTTGGTGGCCTCTTCACCAGTTTTTATAGGTATTGCTACGGAGATGTGCCCTTTTCGTATGGACCTTTTTAATTGGTCAAGTGGTTCAGGGGTTAGGGAGGTTCAGGGGTTAGGGAGCTCCAAACGACCAAATTGATTGTTTTACGTTGTTTTAAACATTGTTATTATGCAACAATGCTAAACTGAACATTGAATAAAAATCCGTTCGTCTTCATTACTAATATGAAATGCTATCATATAAAAAAGGTAACTGCTGTCTTCAAAATCTAACGAAAGCCAACAGATAAAAAAAGAAATAGACCAGAAAACTAGATTGGTGTTTCCATCTCATAATTACTAAGAAAAACAAATAGATTTCATCAATTTGGACCAAAGACAGCTGCTTGGACTAACAGTAATTACTTGCTGTAAATTTCTCTATACCCCAAAACAAAACTTGTTAAGGATTCCCGCCAAGCTTTTCGGCCGTATGAAGTCGTGATATCAAACGCCAAGCTCTTTCGCTAAGCTAATCCCACCGACTAATACTTCAAACGTTAAATAAAATAATTGAAAATTGCGCAGTAAGCAATTCTCATATATTTCGTTTAACCTTCGAACTATTACTCGGTGGGATTAGCTTGGCGTTTGATATCACGACTTCACACGGCCGAAAAGCTTGACGGGAATCCTTAACAAGTTTTGTTTTGGGGTATATAGAAATTTACAGCAAGTCATTACTGTTAGTATTTCAGTATTTAGGAGTAAACCATTAAATTCGAAATATTAGAATAATAGCTTTATTAAGCACCAGTATTAAGCATCGTCTGTTTTTAATATGGTATTATGTCAGTGTGTCATAGTTATTCCGTAGTGTAAAATTTAGAAACGGCTGCCTATTTTTTTAAGTTTTTGAATTGATCTTCGTGTTGGCGGGGGGGGGGTCCTAGTGCCATTAATGTATAAAATTACCCCCTTTATTTCATGTCTGTCGGACCGTATGCCTGGCCTCGCACAATAAAAGATCAATTAACTCTCCGTTAAGAGGGAATTTTAATTTTTCAGTCTGCTTGAAGCCCGAGGTAGCGGGGAGAGAGAAAAATCGATGTTTGATCTTGTGTCTGGAGAAAAAAATGAATTTTGCATTCGAATGAAAAATCGACAAACTCTTGTGCCGACAAGTCTCCAAATGGCAGACATTTGTCCACTTGTCTTGGGGCGAAGACAATAGATCTATTGTCTTATGTGGGAAATTGAGCCGTTATATTAATGGCAGAGCCTTGTCATTCAAGGAAAATTAACATCTAATGTCACTTGACTTTTACTAATCAAGTTTTGATAAAACTGCTTTTTCAATTCTACATTTATACAGCACACGTACTGCATTCGTAAGGGACATTCAGCCGATTTGTGTAGTAACAATAACAGGCCTTTTGAAAAAAGATAATTGAAAACCGTTGAATTTGACATTTTACATAATATTAAGAAAAAATTAATATTAAAATATTAATATTTTAAACAATATTGAATACTGTATTTAACTACATTCATACAGCACAATGAGCCTAGTACGTTTATAATCCTTATTGCATAATGCATTCGCATAATGCATTTACTTAAAGCTATGCAATGAATATTTATACTGCATAATGCTGTGACGAGATGCCGGTGTAAGGAAACTCTAAACCTATAGGGAGTTGAAATAGTTCTTCCATTTTAGTCTTCTGTACAGCCAAAACAGCCCAGATAGGAACGATTTGTCCGTTAGTTGCCTTTTTCAACTCTGGAGTGGAACCAGATGGAGACAATGGTTTTCACCATTCGATTCAGCATACCTTCTCCCGATTTTTGAGCATCCTGCAAGTAAATGAGTCTCACATCATTTACATGTAAGTTTGAGTAATGTAGCAAAACCGTCTCGCACGTGGAGGGAAAACGGAAAAATAAAAGCGTTTGCAACATTTGCATATGTGTGAACTGATGTTGCCAAACTGGGTCGTATTGGAAAGCCAACTTGGAGGAATGTACCTCCAAAAGGTACATTGAATTAAAGATTTTGAACTTTGAAAAGTAATTAGAAATTAGTGTTGCCTCTCTCTCGTTGTGGTACATTGATGATGTAAATTTTTAGAGGAAATTCAAAAATAGTGCCAGGACCAGTGATTTTAATGTTATAACCTCCTGACTATATACTGGAAATAATAAAAAAAAAAAAAGCTACAAAACGTAATATAAAACAAATTCATAGCAGTATAACACAATATTAACGAATCCGGTTGGCTTAAAGTCAACTGACCTTGGGATCCTTTAAGGTCGTTACATAGCCAATTTCTGGCAAAAAGCATTTTACAAATTTTGTGTAAGTTAGTTGGCGAGAACTGTTTAAACATTAAACATTGGCTACAGTGCTCTCCAACTAACTTATATAAAATCTAGAAAGTGCCTATTGCCAGAAATTTGCAATGTAATCACCTTAAAGGATACTCAAGCTCAGTGACTTTATGCCAACCTGATTCTTTAATAGTGTGTTATACTGCTATGAATTTGTTTTATGTGCTTTTTTTATATGTCCAGTAGTCTTTACTGGCACTACAAAAGTAACCCAATAAAAAATGGGGGAAAATGAGGAATAGGTTCCATACGTGCAAGCATAGCACGTCCGGAAAGCACTGAACCAAATTGGGTGAGAGTGCTTTGTTCAGACTTTTCTTCGGGGAGTGTATAATGCAATTCTTGCAACTTTGCAGTTTACACCATTGATGTAAAGTTCTTCCTTTAGAAGCTCTTAAAGGTGTGACCTTAACAGAGGCTCTAAAACTGAACACAACCGATTTGAGTTGTTTATCAGTTGGCTGATGTCAGTAGTAACTGGATTTATCGAAGGTGCTAATAAACATAGCACCTAGTTTCATTTCATTACCTTGAAAGTTAAAGCTCCAAACCTTCCTGAAAACATGCCACGAACTGCAAGCCTGTGTGGTGAATGGTTCCAGAGTTTGCCTATCAAAATTTAGCCAAAGGGAGGAGAAATTTGATTTTGATACATGTGTTGTAAGCGAGTCATCACTGCATTCTGTTAAATGGTCAGGGACCGAAAACCAGCAGAACATCGATGGTGCTCGTACCAATGTGAATATGGGTTAGTCGGTGGTAACTGGTTGGTTAACACAACTGTCTTGTGAACCAAAGGTCCTTGATTCAAGCCATCTTAGCTCATCCCTGAGCATTCAGGAAGAGATGAATTGTGAAATGCTCTCATGCTCGTGCCATTTGTGGTGCGTATTTTTTTTTAGGAATTAGCTAACAAAACTGTCCATCTGTGTCTTGTGGCAACTTCAGGAGTTAAAGTCAATCCGAATGTTTTCCTCTTTACTAGCCGGTAGAAGCACATTTGGCAACTAATGTTCATAATAATTGCTTTCGTAGTCTAGTTTTGGAAGAAAATAATCATTAAACTGCTTTCGTAAACAATGCTACATTGTTGCTGGTTAAACTGGATGGAAAGCCAAATGGACTTGGGAAGAGTTAAATGAATACGGATGAAAACCTATTTACGTTGCAGTCTGACATTTAAGTCCAAAAGGCAACGTAAATAGGTTTGAATCCGTATTTATTTAACATTGATGCTGAGACAGTAACTTTTCAATCTTAAAATCTGCAGTGTTCCAGCAGTATGTTCCATTTTAGCTTAGTTGGAATTATTGCTGTTTTGCCACAAGTCAGTAACAGTTTAATTCTGAAGAGTTAGGCATTCCTTTTGTTGACAAAATCGTACTCTTTTCATTTCTGATCTTTTTGCTTTCGCGTGGCATTCCTGAAGGCAAAATGGTGGCTGAGCTGGTGTTGAAGCATGATTGCATCGCGACTCGGGGGATGGCGCGCCAAAGCCCACCAACACCAGATCCAGACCAAATTTGAACAAGACATCGCCTGAAAACCCAAGATTGGGGGAAGCGCGTCAGTCGGAAAAATGTGGTTGCCAAAAAAGCAATTTGCATGCATTTACTCAGGGAGGATGTCAAAAAGAACAAAGCTCGGGGAAAGCGAAGGTGTTTGTTTGTTGGGCTGGAATGGGGAGACTGGCTTGCGAAAAAACAGTGGTGGAAAAAATAGAATTATTGATTGTGCACGAAATTCCATTAGAATACAATCTCTGTGGTAGTTGCAAGTGAATTAGTACTGGTAGGCACGTGTTGGTTTAAAGTTTTCCATTTGATGTTGAAGCACAGTTCAAACAATTTGCTCTGGTGTGTTACATGATAAGCTTTTTTAAACACTTAATATCAAAGAGAATAATTAAAACCCTTGCATGTAGCGTTTTATAGAATGTTAAGTCAGCAATAAGTCAGCAATTTACTAGTTGATGCTGTAAAGTGATTGTCTAATCGTAATGGTAGTTAAAATAACTTCAGATGTTATCGTATTTTACCTTTTAGAATCAATTGTTTATTCTTCCATGAAAACTATTTTAAAACGGGAGACAAAATAGCTTTCAATAAAAATCTTTTCGCGATAGTTCTTGTTCTTTTTATAAGTGATTAAAAAAACAGGAAATTGTAACATACAAGTTTAAACTGCAGTATTTTCCTTTTAGTCTTGAAAATAGGAAAAAGGAAAGTTGTGAAGGTCTGTACACCAGTGACATAAACATTAATAGTTAATAAGAGTTTTTGTCATAGGCTGAAAGTATTGGCACCCTTACGTAAATAGGCAGAAATGCCATGTACCACAGGAATTATTTCGCTATGAATAATCTTCTTCCAGCAAAACCCCTTCAATCCCATGGACGTACGCCAATTAGGGCCACATGTCATCATTTCCAAGGGCGTGCGGCCAGGACGACGTAAGCAAACTTCAATAGAGTAGGAAACAAAGTATGGGAGAGTGGTCGGTGACCTGGCCTCGTAGCCAAGAGGATTGAGAGATCAAATTAAATAGATAACGGGGAGGGGGTTTAAAGCAAAAATAGGAACTAAGATGTTACGGTTTGTGAAATTCGTATTAAGTGTCATTTTCATTTTGTTGTCGCCTACTGAAAAATTAGGCACCGTAGGTAGTACATGGCCCATATCCTATGAATATGCTATCTAAAGTTGTAGTAAATATTGTGTTGGAAGCAGTGGTATTGGATTACGTTGTAAACTAATGAAATTGAAATATTGTCGCTTTAAAATCGCCAACCATTTGTGCATTTGCTGTACTGCACATCAAAGATTGCTTTCCCAATATTTTAAAATTGCCCACATAACTCAAGTCAGTTTTAAGTATCATAAATTGTAGTTGTTTCGTTATCGGCCATTGGCCACAACAGCGCACCCTTCCGATAGCTGATTGTAGTGGTTTGATAATGGTTACAATTACAGTCCAATTTGAAGTGAGTGATTGTTTGTTGCGTAATGATGTAGTCGTATTTGGGGAAAGCTTGTTGTTGAAATTTTAGTAGCTTCAGACTCGTTCTGTCGCTTCACAGCAGATGTTGGTTTGTGGTTACAAAGGGTAACATCGATCATGGAAGTTTACATTAATTAGAAGGCTTTCTCTTAGTGACTTACAGCGTAGTTAACTTCGCTTTGTATTAGCTCTTTTATTTTCAAGATATGTTATACTTCAGGTAGTTTGGTCTCTTCGCCTTAATTCTGTATTCATTTAAACACAGGGTGATGTAAAAATCGTAATATCTTTCTATAGGCTGGAAGTTGAAGTTTTTCTTGTAGGCATTTAAATTTTTTTGGTGGTTGTCATGGAGTACGTGTACAGGGTGTAATCGTCACTCGTTTAGCTGACCCCATTTTTTTTTCAAACTAGTCTAGTTTCCATGATGTCAAGTACAACAAAGCACTACCAGAAATAACATAGTATTAGAACAATGTTAAGCAAGACAACCAGTTATACTTTTATGCTAATTTTCATACTCGGGAACTATTGATTTTCAGATTGTGTGTGTCATGTTATAAGAGTTGTTGTTGCCATGAAACTAGTAAACAGTAATCACGAGAGTTCAAAGAATGCTCATTCGCCAGTGCGAGCATGTAAAGCAACTCCCAAATATAGATCGGATTTCACACTTAAACACTTTCTACTACGCTAGAACGTAGCATAAGATGAAACCTATTTTAAATAGAAAAGTTAATTAGCAAGTGAAACTTTTTGGGCTCTTTGACGTCCATTATCCCTATGATCACATTAAGAAGCTAAAGAAACAAGTTTTTGCAACAGATATTAGCAAATCTTATTCGTAGTGTGCGTACTATCAGTAGGTTTTGCTTTACCAGAGTCAGTGAGTTCAACAATGCTCAGCTTCTGGAAATCTACTGTGACTAATCCTTTGCTGATGTTTTAACCACGTACAAAAGCTATTCGGTGCCACTTGGTAACCAGCAAAACATCTCAGCTTCACGTAGTAGTTTCGTAGTATTTTATGTGACATGTCAACATGGCTGAGTGGTAGGATTCCGGCCTTTGGTTACTAAGGTCTTGGGTTCGATTCCCCGCTAAGGCAGTCTGACATTTAAGTCCAAAAGGCAACGTAAATAGGTTTGCATCTGTATTTATTTAACACTTATTGAGCCCAATTGACTTTCTGTCCTGTTTTTAAGCTCCACTAGTTTATTATAAAGGTTTGCCACCTCAAAATAGGTATTTGAACTTGATCAAATGTTATCGAAGTCTGGGAAACCTAGGAACCAGGAAGCTAAATGCTTATAAATAAATCATTCAAATCTCGGCTGTCCACCTACCCTCAAATTCAGTAAATCACAAGTATCCCTCTTTGTTCTTGGCCGTCCATCTATGCTTTCAACCGTTCTGGTAACCTACGAGGTTATGGAGAATTTTGCGTAAATGGTGTTTCAATCGTGTGCTTTTTACCAGTCTCTCTGGTGTTGTTATTAATGCTTTTTTTTCTTTTTCTCTTACAGGTAAGTTCCTGTTTGTTTAGTTACTCTGTACACCCATTACTGGGATCACAGTGATTCAAAGAAAGGTAAGGTCTAATACGTGTGGATAGTGCAACAACTTTCAGAACGTTACTGTGAATTACCTGTTGAGCGATTTGCTCCTGTTTGGAATTGTATTGTCAGGGAGCAAGAGCAGTATTTTTATTCTAATGTGCATATAAGGTCTGTGACGCTTTTCATTGTTGTGGTGTTTTGTATTAAACCAAGCTTCTCTCATTGAGGATTGTGTACTTTGCTGACACCGAAAATTCAGTCTTGAGAAAACTTTGATCGGTGTGCAAAATTTGTCCTCACGTAGAATGTGTAGTGAACGTTTCAGTGAAGTTACTTGCTTATACCCCCTAACAACCACGATCCTTACAGATGTTAGCTGCTACTGTAAAGCGTGTATTAATGCAGTTAATTTGGCTAAAAGTGAGCGGGTGGGTATTAAAAAAAAAAAAAGCATAACCTTAACGTTGGTGTAGGGAGGGCAACTCTTATCATGGAAAAGTCTGCGATTGAGTGAGCGACCGTCCACGTAGGCGATCTGGATTCAATCTAGCACAACACAACGTCTTTGTCATTTATTCACAAATGTAGTTGGTTAGATCGTTACTCCTCCAAAATCTAACATAATTCACAATTAAAATTAAAACTAATTCTAACCACAGAAACCTTTGTAAAACTTGCAACGCAAGCCTCGATCGTTAACTCTTGTGCATTGGCACCATGCACGTACGTGATCTGGGTTCAGTCTAGTGAAAATGTAATGTCTTTATTCTCATTTATTCACAGATTTAGTTACTAGATCGTCATTCTTCCAAATCCATCATCATTCACAGCTAAAATTAATTTGTACCACACAAACCTTCATTACTACATGCTCTGATGAGATTGCAGCCAGCAATGCCATAGATTTACTAGGATAGAGTAATCGCTCACCTGCCTTTCTGGGGAGAGTGACCGTTCACCTTCTGTCCAGATGTGAGAGATCTACATGTCGTGACACAACTTTCTGGAAAGTAGCGGAAAAAAGTTCCTGAATCGTTTTGGATAAAGTGTTAATTTTGTAAAATTTATGAAACCTTTAACTAATTTTGTAGCTGAAAAAAGATTATTTAAGGGGTAAAAAGATTGATTTTGTTAAATGTATGATACTTTTAGTTAACTTTGCAGCAGAAAAACGATGTTAAACTTCACAATTATTATTATTATAAAAAAAATTCTTGCTAAACTAGAGCCACAACATAAAAAGGCCACTGTATTTGCCTACATTCATACTTAGAGGTCTCTAATTCAGATGATAAAATATAATCTAAACTCTACGTTACATTTCACTAGGCTTGGGAAATCATATGTCCAGGTCAGAGTGTTTTCATTTTCCGAAAAATACTGACCTGTAGCTTAAATTCTTTTAATTTAATGCTCAATGCCCCATAACAAATAAACAGATGCGTCTCTTCACCCTTGTTGGCAAACCAACAATACTCATCACAGTATTCGTTAATAATCATAATTTTGGGCACTATTCGAAGCGGATCGTGCGCTTTAATGCTCAAGAAATTAGGGGAAATCTTGGAAACATTCTGACCAATGGCGGGGACAAAGGATAAAACGTGCATCGAGAAATAAAGGTAATCAACTTGTCCACAATGATCAGGTTTTACATAGTGATTTAGTAATTAATGATCCTTTAGAAAGCAATTCAAACTTTCATATCCACTAGGGATTTTGAAAAGTAACGGTGTTGTACCTACCTCAACATATTTTATTTCTGTAAGATATTTCTTAATTTTCTTGCTAGGGATAAGGACAATTTGGAAGCAACTTTATCTGTTAAAAGTTTCAACGAGAGTGAAGGAATCACTACCTCCATTTAAGATGGTGGCAGACGCTTTGTTGCCTGGCAGTTGTGCCACATTCTGTGGAGTTGGTCACCTTTGTCGGGGCACATTTGTTTGATGCTGCCTTGTCGTCCAGGAGTTGTCGGTAGTGAGATGTTGGTGTCTGGTTGCAAGATTTTCAACGCTAAGCGAAATTACAAGTCTGGACTTGATTCTAGGATGGTGGTTGTATAGTCAAGAGGAACTGGAGAAAGGAGGCAAAGTACCCACGAAGAAAGTGCATCTTCATACATGTTCATGTTTGTTTCGGGTTCTCCTCTCCTTCCTTCTTGTAAGTCTGCGGATTGGTTGTCGCCATTCACTAAGTGGGTTTCAGTGTCTCGTTGATTAGGTATAAGGCGTTCAACCAAATAGTTGTTGGCTGAGAGACTGATAGCTGCCCCCTCTTTGACCTTTAAAGAGACTTGCCCATTCTCATTACAACTGCAGCTTACAAATTTTGTTAAAACTGACTATAAGGTTTGTTTAGTTTCAGTGTAATGGCAGATAATAGCGCTTTCTTGCCCCTTTAATCCTGAGACTTATAAACAATTCGTCGTAAGCATCTTCAATTACTGGAATCTCTGTAGATCTTTCATTTAGAGGGTTTTTAACGTCGTCATCTCTTAAAGGGGGGAATAGATTTTATTTAGGTAATTTTATTTTTCTGAGTCGTAACGGACTTTGAAATCGTAACTCCCGAAGCAGGTAATCTGGAGGAATTTTCAGTTTCATTTTTCTTAGGTGGGCATGGAAAATTTGCGTGTTACACTCCTTGGTTGTGTGGAGCTTTGGTTGCTCGAATATTTTTTTGGGGAAAGGGTTTCCATTCTAAGTTCTAATTGTAGTAAAAAAAAAAAGCCTGGTTTGGTCTTGCGTGGTTGGCAGTGAGTAAGAAGGTGCAGTCCCCAACGTTAGGTTTGCCTGATGAACTTTCAAATCCGATGTGAGAAACTTTGATTAGAATTTGGCTGATCTTGGTCAGTGGGTAAGATTGGTTTTGGGTTTGAGACAGAAGGTCGTAATGGGTGAATCTAAGTTTTACTAGTCGTCTTCACACCTGTTGTTACCTTTCTTTCAAAACTCCCCACAATATCTTCTTAGCTAATCTATTTAATGAGTTTATCATCATTACGGTCATACTTTTCAGGGAGGAAATAACCTTGATTTACTTCAGCTTTACAACATTTTTTGTCTGCTAGTCACGTATAGCTAATATGCCAAAGTCAAACAAATTGGCAGCATAATCACTAGCGCTGGTGAACAGTTGGCTGTCAGACAGGCGTGGTGTCATCCTCACTTACCCACGTTGTTATTTGCCTCTCGAACTTATGACAAATCTAAATCGTGAGGGTAGTAACCTAGGGAAACTTTGGAGTTTCACTTCTCTAAGGTTAGACAGTGTGGTACTTAACGAGCTGTTGAGAGCTTGTAACTCGAACCTTTCACCTTTAAAAAAGGTTGGGTAGGTTTCCATAAGTTGCCATTTTTAAGGTAACTATTAGTCGGTTTTTAAGAGCAACTACCAGTTGACTTATGCGAGTAGTCAAATACATTGTTCCAAACCTACACGTATTTTGAAAATTAAAATTAAAAACATTCATTTGTTCCACTGTTTAGTTAATGGGCCAGTTCGTTTTCCACATCCTGGTGACTGCTTCATTTTTTTATGACAGTATGAAAGATTTTGTTATTGCCATTCTATAGCCAAGGTTAATCTTTGAAAGATGTGAAACTCAAGTTTTGAGACGTATCTTCTGGTTAGTTTTGCTTGTTAGTGATCCTCTTGAAAATCTGATTGGTTCGTGGGATGCACTATGGTGACGGTGTTACAAGGAGAATAGACCATTTGCCAGTTTACCACTTGAGTTTCTAAAAAAATTGGAACTACTTGTTTTGGGCTAGTATATGGTCATTGTGGAGTTTTAATTAAGCTCAAATTCTCAGGTGGGCACATAGTAAACTATTATGCGCAGTAATCGTGAGTTGACTGAACGGTTGCCTTTAACTCCTACAAGATTGGGAGAGTTCGCTAGGCAAGCTTTGTCTTTGCCAGGCATTTCGTTGTCCTTCACAGTTGTCATGGTTGATTGAGGGTTCCTCTTGGGCTTTCAATTATCAGCTATTGGAAAATTTGAAATTTAAAAGTGTGTTTTGAACAAGGAAACAATTTCTTTTGAATCGTTGGAATATATTACACAAGTTCACGTTTCGCTGATGGACACATCGTTAAACTTATACAGAACGGAATTGAAAGTTGTCTTGAACAGATTTATACAACGGCTTTATACTATGAAAGCTGCACTAAATTGGTTGTAAACCAATGGGCCGTTTCACTAATATTTTCTTTTCTGAGATCGGCACAGTCTTGCAAAGGTGGTTAGAATTGGTAGGTGGATGTTAATCAAAGTTGGATGCACTTATGGTTGTTGACTTAAAATTGAGGTTGATGTTGAAGTGGAAATTGGAATTAAAGACGAGTTGAAAATGGAATTAACGATTAACCATGGAAGTAATGGGGTTGAGGTTCTTGGACAAATGTTGTGCTGGGAGTTGGAAAACTAGGATCTATGAAGTCTTGATGTTCATAAGGGATGGTGTTGGATGCAGGTATACGTAACCCAGAAAATTTTGGTTTTGAGGTCACAATGCTCTGCCATCGGCAGGATACAGTTCAACTGCAGTTATGTTACAAGATATTTGCTGTGATAATGTGTGACTATCTCTAAAATGTTGTATTCTGTAATCTGAGCAAAGACACGTTCACAAAGGTATAGAGTCAAGTTACCATTGATTTTCGTTAAACAACTACTGGAAATGTACAGCAAACCTTAAAAAAAGGCATGAAATTTCCCTTCATAGATTTGATCGTATAGACCCTACGATACATATTTTAATTTAAAGCAGAGAGACGTTGGGCATAATTTTTATATTTCACATATACTATGAATGATAAGTTGTTTATAATAATAATAATAATAATAATAATAATAATTTATTGCAAATAATAGCAAATGGTCTGAGAAGGGTAATAATATTGCCGCTTATACTCAGCCAGCCAATAAAAATACAAAATCGCCGGCTGCGAGGCCAGAGTCAATACATAAACAAACAAACAAAAAACAAAAGAACAAACTAATAATAATAATAATAGTAATATTAATAAGAAGAATTTTTAGGTGTAAGCCCACCGTAGATACTCGTTCAGGTGCACACCTCTCAGCCTGTTCTTAAAGCTTGAAAGTGTTGGGGACGTAACCACCTCTTTAGGGAGACCATTCCAAATCTTAACCACACGATTGGAGAAAAAAAATTTTCGACAATCGCGCTTGAATGGTAAAACAACCAATTTAAAAGGATGTCCTCTCGTTCTCATATCATGTCTAAGGATAAAAAATTTGCCAGACTCCACATTGCACATCCCATGAAGCAGAGCATAGGTCAAAGCCAAGTCGCATCTAAGCCTGCGCAACTCAAGCGAGTCAGCGTTTAGAATTTTTAAACGCTCGCAATAAGGCTTATGCTCCAAGCCAGGCAAATACTTGGTAAAGCGTCGCTGCACCGACTCGACGTGATCAACATCTTTAATCAAATGTGGCGACCAAACCGGGCTTGCATATTCTACAATTGGTCTTACAAACACGCAAAATGCCCAAAAAAGCACTCTACGGTTCTTAGAGAGAAATGCCCGTCTGATCATAGCGGATCTTTGTCTTGCAACCCTGACAATATGATCGCAGTGGGTGGAGCTTTTTAAGTCGCTCGAGAACCAGACTCCCAGATCCTTCGTGACCCTCAGATGTTCTAGAGGATCACCATACAATACATAATCGAAAAGTCTATTCTTCGAACCAATTGGTAAAATTTTACATTTAGAAGTGGCGATAGTTAACTGCCACTCAGTAGACCATGTCTCCAAGAAGCCTAAGGCTGTCACAAGTTCGTCGTGGTCAGACGGTCCAGCAATTATACGATATAATTTTAGATCATCAGCAAATTTCGGCATTTTAACACTGACAAATTTCGATTTCAAATCATTGATATATAATAAAAAGAGCAGTGGTCCCAGTATAGAACCCTGAGGCACCCCACTGGTCACCTTTGTATCTCGAGATAATGCAGAGCCGATACAAACTTGCTGTAATCTGTCACATAAGAAATTTGAGATCCATTGCAGGACCTTACCTCCTACTCCGTAGCCAGTCAACTTTAAACACAACTTCACATGAGAAACTGAATCGAATGCCTTTGCAAAATCAATCATGATGGTGTCAATAGGTGCACCAGTCTCCAATCCCAGTGTCCAATCCTCCAAGCATTGTAACAGCTGGAGGGTCGTAGACCGGCCAGCAGTAAAGCCAAACTGGTCATTATCTAGTAAATTGTGTTCTTTTAGATAATTTGTAAGTTGGTTACAAATTATGCGTTCTAAAATTTTACAAGGTATACATGTTAGAGAGATTGGTCTGTAATTTAATGGGTCTGCTGTATTACCCTTTTTATAAATAGGTGTGATACGAGCCTTTTTCCAACAAACCGGAAGTTTGCCAGAACTAATTGATGCCTCAAGAATTCTGAAGAGGGGAAAACACAATTCGTGTGCAAACTTTTTAAAAAACATCGCTGAAAAGCCGTCCGGGCCAACTGCACGGCTGTTTTTAAAGGAAGCAAGAACCTCAATAATGGTTTGAGAAGAGAAAGTAACAGTGTCAAATTTGTAATTTGTAATGTGTTTTTCACATCTTTAGTTACGATCGTTTCTAAGCTTCTCCTTTTACCACTGTGGAGAAGCCCGTTCGTTAAATTTCACCTGTTGCTAAGACATCCGGTGTAGATTTGAGTCTGCATGAGCGCCGTGATGAGTAATTTTCTGCCTCAGATTCGTCAGTTCATATCATTTACGAAAAAGGAGAAGCAAGGGAACTTTTAATTAAGCCCGGGGCCATCCATCCGTTCGGAAGGTTCAGATTTGAGACGCTATTTCCGCCGCCATTTTTGAGAAGTAATGAAAGTAGTAAATTTTTGTTGAACAATTTCACGAGCAAATTATCTCGCTACACATCTAATTAGGGTGTGGAAGCTGTTAGTGTGGTAATGCCTTTTGCCAAGGCAAGATAATACTGCTGTGTGACAGTGTCTATCAAACGAATCGGACGTGAATTGCAGTCTTGTCACAGAAGCGTATACTGTGCAACTGCTGCCGCGCGTCCGTCACAAGCGGCAATATGGGATCGGCCATGTTTGTTTCCATTAATTGCTAATTAAACTGGAGTTGCAGCTGAAAACAGTCGCTTTACCCGCCCAAAATGTCAATTACTGCAAGTTGTAAAAACACAGTTTGAAATATGGCATACATTTCACGGCACTTTTATTCCTTCCTAAATGAACTTGGTGTTAATAATGGGATACACGAAAGGAGTTCTGTTTAATCTGTAGATTAATTGTTTTCAGCTACTGGTAGCATTTTTGTTATGCGGTGTCAAGAAACTAGCATAGTTGCATAGTTTCTTTTATGGTTTTGCCCCCTTTCTGAACTTCTGTTCCTAGGACAGTTATTGTGGATCTTTACTAACCATTCGGTGAAATGTTACGGCCTGTATCCAGTAAAGCAAGAAATTGCATTTTTAGGGGGGTATTTGACTATGTGGCTGTGTGTGGAAAGATCCACTCAGATTTTTTTAATGTCTTTGATAATGAAATGCCATATTGTACACGGTTAATGGCTATACCAATTAAAACAGTTATTGGCAATTGCGCTGGTATAGAAGGCTGACAAGAGAAATTATTGCAAGACGACAAAAGTAGGTTGTGCAGGATGGAAAGCGAACTGAGCTCGGTTAGTGATAAATAACTGCACATGCAAACTTATTTCTGTTGCCTTTTGGACTGGCTGCCGGAGGGGGAATGAACCGTCGACGTTCGAGCTGAGAAGCCAAATCCGTTCTACTTTGCCGTACTGACACGGCCTATTTTTTTAAGGAAATGATCAATGGTGTCATTTATGTTTGCTTATGTGTACATGTTAAATGCTGCCTTGTATGTGCGACCATTTTCTTTTAAAAAATCTGCATTTGTTTCGAAGTTAAAGGGTGTAATTCCCTGTTTTGGGAGTTTTGGTTTGCATCTTTATTAATTTAATGTTCAGGTTTGGTGGCAGCAATCCAAAAGCATAAAATAAGTGCTCAGTGCACAGAAGGACAGGCTCAGCTGGGATTGCTATTATCAAGCAGTGAAATCCAAACACTCCTGCATTGTGGGAAAATAAAAAGTCCTGTAAAATTGTTTCTTGTTTGTGTTTACACGAATAATTGGAGGTATTAATAAGAAACAAGGGATGCCATCATGCTAGTACATTTTTGTTTTAAATGGTTGACTGCTTTTGTAACTAGGGCCTACTTCTATAATAAGCGACAGAGGATAAAAACAGACTATGAAAGGTGTCTTGCGCAATATCCGTAAAGTATTTGCATATTGTAGCATATTGTCAGACCATTGAGATAACTGGCATTCATTCCATACAGGCATGGATTTATCCTCTTGCAGCCTGTATTTCTGAGACAATGCCACCCTTCCAGAAGTCGATCAAACGTGTGCCAACCATTTTCTCCTCCCAACTTCTACAAAACTCTCCATTCCTAGTGCTTACAAATTTTATATTCTTTATAATCCAAGGAAAATCGGAGAGTTAATAGCACTTCAAGTCCTATTTCGGAGTCCTATACGGAGTCCTATTTCGGTTGCTCATTGGACTTTAGGAACGGAAGTCACTCACCATTTCAACACATAGCTGGTTTTTTTTTTGGGGGCCATTGTACCACCCCTTAAAAACTGCTAATCTATGCCTGGCCTCCTAGTCTGTTTGGAAATTCTTTCCCAACTGCATTCTTTTATTGGCTCTAACTTGTTTGTATCGCCCCAAATCAATGTAGTTTTTAACTAAATGAAAATGTTAAACATTTAAACGGCAATGTTAGGCCTTTTGGTTTTGTTAAATTTTAGGGGTTAGAGGGTTCCTCTGCTCCAGTTCCATTTAACTTGTGTGCTTTATTACTACAGACGGTTTACCTTATGTGTGCTCAAACTTAAGAAAAAAGGCCTTCCAGGCAGATGCAGTATTAGAATGAATTGGTTGAGTTGTACCTTGCAGCGTCTTGATTTATGGGGGTCTTAGTTTGAATTTATGCGTTGCCAGGTTAGTTCTGTTGCTAGTCTGCTATCTTATCTGTGTTTAAATAACTAAGAACCTGGCCACATAAAACATAATTTAAGAAGAAGTTGGTGGTCAACATAACGGTGGAAAAAACCTTAGCGGGCATTTGGTCTAGTTTCTGAAGTAAAAGGGCTATTTTAGTAATTTTCACTCGTAGATCTCAATTCTTATTTTCCGGCTGTATTTCACACTCGTAAGTGCAAAAGGAACGAATGATGTCTGTTGTATAAGCAATTTTTTATACAATTACACATATTTTTCATATCTAAATGATTTTCTTTTTTCCCTGCCGACTGATGTTCCTGACTCGCCTTCCCGACTCTTTTTTTCGATCCACCAATTAGAAATTAATTCGTAGGTATTAATTTCTCACTTTGACGTTTCCCAGGGGAAAAAAAATAAAATTTGTTTAGTAGAGCTCTAAGAGGTGAAATAATAATTTTGATGAAAACTCCGTCTGGCAGAAGAGTACCATAGCCGAAAAAGCAAACCAAATGATATATGTACAGGGTGAGGAAAAGTCTGGTTTCAGAGCCAATAATGTAAAAACGAGACAGAAAGCCGACGGCTCAAGAAAAGTTAAATAAATACAGTTACAAACCTATTTTCGTTGCCTTCTGGACTTTTATGTCAGACTGCCGTGTCAGTATATGGCTCAGCCGTAGGACCTTGGTCTTTGGTTTCAAAAGCCGTGAGTTCGATTTCCTGCTCAGGCAGTCTGACGTATAAGTCCAAAAGGCAACGTAAATAAGTTTGTATCTGTATTTATTCAAATAGAGTGAGTTATAGTGATCCTACAATGTAGATACGGATTTAGGGCTGTTTGAAATCGTTCACAACGAAGCAGCACACATTCGGTATGTGATTACGTTTTAACTTAATCAATACTTTAAATGGTTTAAGTCTGTGTCATGGAATGTTTACTTTTTTCAAAACTACTCCCAGTTTACTGCAAACTGATTTTATCTGTTTGACTGCCCCATTCTTTTACTGCTTACTTAGGGAAGGACCTAAAACACTCGTTCCTGAAGTGATGATCGCGCCCCAAAGCTAAGCTGCATCAAGTGAAAACTTTCTTCCTATTTTGTTTTGGGAGTGTGTAATATTTCATGCTGACCTACAACTTCTGTCCTATTAGGTTACAGAATGTGGATGACCTTTAATTCTGGTTTCAAGGCTTAGTTCTACCTCAACGTGTGCTGTTTCTCTCGAATCCACTTTAGCATTGAATGTTTCCCTGCCCACAGTCACAAAGTTGAACATACTCTTTTATAAAAAGCAAAAACTTTAGCTCAATAGATGACAAATCTGTTAACGCATCCTTGAATCGATACTAAAATATCTTGCACACTTCATTGTAGCCGTAGAATATCTTTCCTTTTCAATCATAGGTTCGTTAGGAATGACATAGAGCTTCAAAACACAGCAGTTTTCAAAGGAAACCTCAATGTTTTCAAAAGTACGGTTCCTCCCTCCATTTTATCTTTCAGATTTTCTACTCTATTTTATTTTTTCTTTCTTAAATTCGTTGTTTTTTATTAATTTTTCGTAAAATTTCCTTATTTTTATCCTTTTTCCTTAAATTTCCTCATTAGTACGTAAAAAACACCCGTCGCTACTACCACTTTATCCATTTCCTGGTTTCTCAGGTATAGGGTATGTACTATATTCCAACTCCGCCCCAAATGTCTAAATATTAAAAAGAAATCCTTTGCCATCAGTGGATCGTTGTTTTGAATCTCGCGTTCCCGTTAATATGAATTGTTTGCTTCTTATCCTTGTGAGCTGTTCGCCTCACATCCTCATTTCGTAGGTTACTTGGGATGAAATTTAAAATTCTGCCTTCAACTCCGAAAGAAAACACGGAGTTTGTTGTTGTAAGCGTTAAGGAGGAGCCGAATCACGCTCATTTCCATATGATCGCTTTGCAGTCCCCAACGCTGCTTTTATTACCAAGCCATTCCCTAATGGCGCCCGAATTGCCACAAATGCAACTGAATTTTCCACTTGACTGTTCAGGCTTGAATCAAATTCCATCCACAGAACGATTTCATCGAACTAATGCAGTCGTGCAGGAATAATTTTATGAACCCTGCATTTTGACCTAACCTTACAATTGATTCTAAATTGCCGTGCTCCTATTCGTAGTTCTCAGTAAGTAATTTCGTTTCTGAGCTGTTGGATTCTATTCTTAACCCAGTAAACTCGGCAATTCTCGCCAACATTTGTAGTTGTTCGTTTTGTAGAACTGATTTTCACTTGGAAAAAAAACCATTGAATTAAAAAAAAAGTATAAGAAGTTAAACGTTTTTAAGACAAGCTCCCTTGTGCTGCCTCGATTGCTCAGAAATTTCTTGTCTCGACAACAAAACATTAAGTGACATTAAGTCATGTCCCATTCGTCCATAGGCAACTACTTGCAACTTATTTTTAGGTGCTGAGTTTTTGGCCCTTTTGGAGATGTATGAACAACATTATATAAGCGAATTAACTTGTCCATTGCTAGCCATCTGCTGGCAAGAAATTATTTTTAGGTAAACGCTAGTAAGTATAAGCAGTTAGTTGTTCCTGAAAGGTTTCATTGGTTAAGGGTGGGATTCGAACTGGTATCCACTTGGTTTCGAGGCCAAAACTGTGAACAGTAAGCTACTGTGCTGACTTTGTTTGTCATAAACGGGACAGAAAGCCAATTGGGCTCGATAAGTGTTAAATAAATATGGATGCAAACCTATTTACGTTGCCTTTTGGACTTAAATGTCAGACTACCTGAGCGGGGATTTGAACCCACGACCTTTGAAATCAAAGACAGGAGTCCTAACCGCTCAGCCATACTGACATGGCCAGAATCCGTTTGCATCCGTATTTATTTTACTTTGTTTGTCAGCACAGTGGTGACCCCTCACAAAACTCACATTTTGCGTGGGAGCGTAAAATCGACCCTACTTCTTCTAGGGGGCAATTTCGAATTCTTTGTCAAACTTTGAAAAAAACTGCTGGTAATCGGGATCAGTTTTATTGATCCGATCCGATACTGATGTCAATCCGATGTTAAAAATAAGACAAATTTCAACTTCTATACAAATGCAAATTAAGTTTCTGGTTTTGTGTGGGTTTCAACTGCTGAGATCGTCCGAAAAAATGTTATTAATTAAGAGGTTCAGTAAACTCCCATTTTAGTTCTTCCAGCAGTCGGACTATATATCACTAAATACCAATTTACAATTATTACATAATTTAACAAAGCTCTTTTTACACTATACGTGTACGTACTTTACACATTATAAAGTTCCTTGCCTGTGCGATATTCTTAAATGTAACAATACTTTCCCAAAATACAATTTTACTAATCAAGCTTCAAAACACTAAAGTTTGTATGAGAAATAATAGCACGCTTACTTATTCTTACTTATGGCTGAGGAGTGTTTAATAAGAGAAGTTTATTGTATAGCATTTCTGTTTATTCTAGTTGATTCTACAACATTTCTGTTTTAGTCGATTCCACAACAAGTTTTCAATTAACTTCCAAAATATTATTCGGTGCGATTAAGTTGGCGAATGTTTTGGTGTGTTGATATCACTCCTTTGAAGGGCCGAACCTTCGAAACTTGGCGGCCCCTTTTACCAGTTTTGGTTTTTGATATATCAGTCCTTTTTTTTTTAATTGTGTATAAGACTCCACTCCACCCGTGCTGATGTGTAATAAAGTGGCACGTCAACAAGAAATTGGTTTTCAACACTTTGCTACTACCTTTGCCTAGAGGCCGAACCATTCTCAACTTAGTCACCTCTTTATAGGTTTTTGGTTTGGTTTTAATTTTGTTGTAATTAGTTTTATTTCGTTAGTTTTGGTGTGTTGATATCACTCCTTTGAAGGGCCAAACCACTTTCAACTTGGTGACTTCTTTACGAGTTTTTGGCTTTGTTTATTTTACTATGATTTTTACAGTTGGTTTATTTTTTGTGAATTGGACGTGAATACAATTCTTTGGCAACGTTGTTTAAATTTATCGTGCTACACTAGTGTGTGTCTAGGCACGCACGTCAGTATACACGTTGTCATTGTCCGAACTTTGGCCGTCCAATGAGAGACGATGCCAACAATACTAACAATGGTTATAACAATATTTACGTACTTACACGCCATCCTATACGCCATCCCCATTGCACCCCTAAGCTCCAAACCATGAAAGGTACACAGTTCGTATCGTACTGCAGCCATTCGTTCAATTTCATAGCTGGAAGCCTTCCCGTTATCTCGGTATCGATGAATAATCACCCTATGGAAATTAACATGGGGATGAGCGGACTAGAATTAGCTAGTAGCTAGCTAGTTAACACATTTTCAACGTTATTGACGGTCAGATTTTGCATTGAAAGCAGCTTAGCTGGCTTTCCTGCACTAGTTAATTTTTTTCAGGTGGGTCATTGCTCTTGATTTCAACACAATTTAAGCGTTTGTACGGCACTATTATTTTTATCCAAGTACCTGAAATGTGCTCAATTCTTCTTTAGGATATTAAACACTGATGCTATGGCGTCGCGCTACAATGGTTTACAACCTCGAAATTGAATTGATGTGGTGTTTGTTGTGATGATTGTTGCTTAACTTGGCGCGACACATTAGCGTGTGTCTAGATTAATAAACAATGTCACAAAGTGGGCTTTGTTTAATAATGCACCGAGGTTTTACGTTGGTTATCAGTTACAATGCCTTTTTGAGCCTAAAACGACCAGCACATGCCGTGGCGTATTTTTTGAAGGTGCAACAATGCCTATGACGACAATATTGTTGGATGTTTTTTTCCACTTTATTTCCCTTGCGTACTGATGGGGCAGTCGGAATCATCAACAATGCACAGATGACACGTGCATTTCTCCAGTCTTTGTTCCCCGAAGTGGATATTGGTTGGGCCATAGGGTCTTAGGGCTTCGTCGGGCAGATGACCGGATGCGGTTAACGCTCGCTAAAACCCTTTAAACCCTTTGATATTGGTCGTACAGGAGCTTGCAGTGGATATGGAGTATAAATAGAATGTAGCGTTATCTTTATACCCCACATACACGTGTTGTGCAGCGATGGGCATCTCTGATAGCTGCAACAATGCAACGAAACAAGCTGTTTTGTGTCGTTGTTCGCTGAAGGTGGTAATATTTAATGTCCTTGTGTGGTGATTGGGGTAATTCGGAATCTATAGCGTTCAGTACGTAATAACTGCGTTGTTGCTGGTTTGGCTGTGTAGTGTAGTTTGGCTGTGACAAATGCATTTTAATACCTCCCAAAGAAGCAGTCACTATTTTTAACAACGTTTACTGCCTTTGTTTGCTATATCTATCCACGATGTTGCTCAAACTTTTTTCTTTTGGTTTGATATTAATAAATTATTAGCCTAATTTTTAACCATGATCACCTTTAGTAATGCTACCTTTTATTCATTTTTTCAAAGTTTGGTCTTAAAAAAAGCCAATGGAAGTGTAAAGAAAAGAAACAAAGCCGGTGCAAAACTCGATTAATTTTTTGAATTTATTTTTTTTGTTTGAGCCAGGCCGCTGCTTTTCAGCGACATAGTCGTGCGTGCGTGTGTGTCGTGTGTGTGCGCTCCGTGTTCGCATTTAATGAAGACGATAGGGTGAGATCTGAATGTATTGATTGGTTCTTTAAAAGAAGTCTGGATGGATGGATGGAGGCAGTCGGGGCCGGGCTGCAAAAATTATGGATGAAAAGCAAGGGAAGGAACTGAAGACGAAGAAGTGAGGAGAAAGAAGAAAAAACGGGCGAGCGAGATTAATGGAAGCTTCTTGGGTTGTATCTCAAAGGGGCGGACAGGTTGGGATGGGAAACAAGAAGAGCCCCACCGCCCAACATGTGTTTCCAGCTTCGGAAGAGAAAAGCTGCTGGTGCTGCAAACCAGTAGTGGTGCTCTTAGCCGCCCCCAATCTCGGAAAATGTCATTAAAATGGGTTTGACAGTTTTGGCAGCTGGTCTCGATGAGTTTGGGATGCCCCATTAATGGAACGGTGCCGTCCTGTAATTAGGACCAAGTGGACAGAAATCGTAACGTTTCACTCGGATGGTCGGTTGACTGAGGCAAAGTTTGGTGGATGGCAGGTGAAATGCAAGTAAGGAAGGAAGGGCGAAGCGAATGGATTGTCGTGGTGGGTATATGGGTGAGCTGAGGCGTGGCTTGGGAGAGAGAGTGAGCGAGCACGACAAGGCTGCTTTGCCCTCCGCTTAATGGTATGCCCGATTTCATGGCTGAAAAATCGATTAAAAGTAAAAGAGGTGCTGTGTTGTGCTGGCACATAAACCGGTGCTGCCACCTTATTTTGGCCAGGTGTATTTTGAGTGATGTTCACTGTCATGGTCGATAGTCTTGTAGCCATTTTACAGTTAGTCAATAATTGTTTCTGTAGAAATAAATTGGTCTTATGTGTGTTAGAAAGAAACGTATAATTGGCTAGAAATACTGTCATTTAAGTGTTACCTGTCTAGTAGGAAGCCATGTTTTCACACTGCCACGTTTTTTTTCTGTCGGGATCCAGACTTTGGTAGTCAAGTTTTTTCGTCAATAATACATGTTATATTTTGTTTGTTGAAAGAGGGTGGGGTTGATCCAAACCGTGCGTCGTTGATATTTCTGTTACCAGAACGCCTAAAATAATGGTCAGTTTGATCCACACGGCCCATTCACCCACGGAAGCATACAGCAAGCTTTATCTCAGTAGGCTTTGCATCTGTGGGTTTGGTGTTTTCAGTAGATATCGCCCCCAACCACGCACGCTCACCACACAACCGTGTGATGACGTTGATGCTGATAGCTTTGGCGCTGAAGTGCTTTTAACAAATTTGGTATAAGTAAAATAATTAGGAATATAGCTTGTAATTGCATTTGTATCTAGACACACGCTAGTGTGTCGCCGCCAAGTAGACGTTTTATTGTTGTTGTAGCTGAATTATCAGAGCGTAATTGTTAGGAGTGTTATTGTTGTCAGATGGCGGCTCACTAGCAGACCGTGTCTTTTAACTGAAACCAACTTATACGTGATTTCAGCATACTGGTGTAAATTACCCATGCGGTAGAAATCTTTGCAAATCGTTTGAATCAGGTGTCTTCGGTCCAGTAACAAAGAAAACGTCAACACGAAAATGTGGGAACGTGTCCTTCATGGTGAAAAAGTGTCCTCAATAACGTTGATTTGTGTTACTGGTGACTAGTAACTAGTTCGCAGGCTCCCATGTTAATTCTCATAGGGTATAGCGACACGTCTACAGCTCATTAGGGAAAGTTGCCAGATCTAAATTTCAGCAGACAGGTAAAGCGTTATATGGGGAAGTGCCTTTTTCTAAAATGGGGGTTGCAACTAGAAGCACGTGGCCCTGAAGTGGCTCGTAAGTGCAAAATTATTGTTGTAACCATTGTTTGTATTGTCATTCAATAGTAGATTGTAACATGCTTAAGTGTTGCACGCTTATCGTTTCAGTACGTATATTGTCAGCATGCACTGTTTTTGCAAATACGTGGTTCACTAAGAGACAGAATATCTTTATCTTTTATTGCAAAGGTTTGGTCTTTTTTTTTACGGTACACGAATTCAAACTGAATTATCTGCCCCACCACGATAAAAGAGATAATTTTTCTGGAAAGAAGATTAGGAAACAAAATGCACATCGTCAGCACAGGTGGGAACGTGTTCTTTATGGAGAAAAAGTGTCCTCAATAACGTGACGCGGACATTTTATTTTACGTAGACTTACTGTTCTTGCAGTCTGGTGTAAGTGACGAGTAATTTTAAACAGCTGACGAGTTGATTAGTTTTAGAAATCTTCGTCTGCCACCAGAATATTAGAACTGTATGAACATTTACCATTCCGTGAATTTGTAGTACGTGTTCATGATTGAATGATTAACGTTAACCTCGGGAGGGCCAAGTGAAGGGGGATGCGCTGATTGAGTGAGCGAACCGAACGAAAATCGGCATTTGTTGGCCAGTGCGCTCAAAAATCGGTTTAAATAGACTTAAGCATACGAAACATGGGCAAACAATACGCCAAACCATGTCCATTTGGCTGGTGTAACGGCTAATTGGGCAATAGCAAACTTACGAATTATGAATTAGAAAATTTATAGACACTCCAGACAAAAAAGGTAGATGTCACTATTAGACAGTGGAATTCTTTGTATTCACAGGCCTATGAAAGTTGTGATATCCACCCAAAACCAAAACTGGTATAAGAGCAGCTGTCAAGTTTCCAAGAAGGGTCGGCCTTTCAAAGTAGTGATATCATTCAACCAGGGAAAGACCGCCAAGGTTAATCCTATTAGCCAAGTTAATCGCACGGAATAATACTTTGGACGTTAAATGAAAACTTGAAGATTGCTACCGCTCCATAGGAATTGGTTAGGTCCTTGCAATTACCGTACTGTTACGCTTGTTATTAATTTATTTGGAATGACAATAGCAAATGTGAAATTTATGAATGAGAACATTCATACAATAAAAGACCTCCAAGCAAAAAAGGTAGGGGTGACAGTTACACCGTGGGATTTTTGGTCATTCACAGGCCTATGAAAGTCGTGATATCCACCCAAAACCAAAACTGGTAAGAGAATCCTCCAAGTTTACAAAAAGGGTCGGCCTTTCAAAGTAGTGATGTCATTCAACCAGGGAAAGGCCGCCAAGGTTAATCCTATTAGCCAAGTTAATCGCACCGAATAATACTTTGGACGTTAAATGAAAACTTGAAGATTGCTACCGCTAGTAGCAATCTTCTAGTTTTCATTTAACCTTCGAACTATTAGTACGTGCGATTAACTTGACTAATATGATTAACCTTGGCGGCCTTTCCCTGGTTGAATGATAGATATGTAACAGGAGTCTTCTTTGAAGTTGCATTGTAGGGTTACCTTGGTAGGCTCCATCTGGTTTACGTTGGTGGTATTTGCTGTTGACGTTGGTGTTATTTGCAGTTGACGTGAGGTGTCACGTGGCGTTAATTTGCTTCTTTTTAATTGGCTGTCACAGTGACTACTTTCCCCGTCTGCCAACCTTTGCTTACAGTTCAGCGCAAGCGACAGATATATAACTGTAACTGAACTGTAAGCAAAGGTCGGCAGAATGAGAAAGCAGTCATTGTGACAGCCAGTCAGAACACTCAATTTCACAATTTTGTTCCTTCTTTTTTTTGCACTTATAAAGTGGTATCGATTTGTGACACAGAAAATTAGTGATTTCAGTTATTTCTTGGTCTCTAGCACCGTCTGGCTGTTTAAACGTTAACGAACATCGGTGAATTAATTTTGTTTTTACTTTGTGCAAGTACACGCCGTACAGCAACGGTACAAGCAGGTTTTTTTTTTTTTAATGCAATTATAAGTAAAGTTTGGCTTGTGCTTGTATATTATGGGAGATGTTTTGGCAACGATAATCCTGCATTGCTAGTTGCTACGGTCTTATTCAGTTGTCGTTTTGTGCATTATTGTAGCCTAGATTAAATGGAAACGAGATTGCTATCAATATGTCTGTGTATGTCACATCAACTACGGTCACCCGGTTAACCTGTTGTAATCAAACCCTTGCTAAAAATCTATTTTGAAATATGACGTCTAGGAAAGTTTATGAGTATTGGAAAGTGGTTTTGGGGCATCCTGGTCATATTTACAGCTTGGCTTGCTTAGGTGTTGCATCTACTTATCTTTTCCAGTTTATGACGATACAATTATGGTGTTCATTATGTCACATGACCATCGGTTCATTGATGTTTTCGTATTACTACTACAACGCGCATGAAGAAGTCAGCGGAAGTGACGTTGTAAAGTAGTATTACTTACTAGTTACTACTACACTGAATCTCACGAAACAATACGACGACAACAAGCACGGACTGAGAACTGTGAGTGGCTGCTTTAGCATAAGAAGGAATATCCTTATAAACCAAATAAAGTATTTTACTATTTAACGTGTTATTACTAAATCTATTTAATGATCGGAAATTTGACAAACTTTATTCAGTCACAAATAAAATACGAATGATACGAGCCAACCGGTTTGCTCAATTTTGTGGGATGGGTGAGCTATAAATTCCGGTATTTTTTTTGTCCTGTCTACTTTTCAATTAATAATTCCTACTACTTTAACACTTTTTATATGCGTATCTTTATGCTGCTTTGAGACGGTTGTCACTTAACTTTTTATTTTTTTATTTTAATAGTTTAAGCTGTCTTTGTTGAATTTGCTTAAACTGTAGGTTACTTGTGGTTAAACGTGAAACTTTCATCATATGTAAGATTATGCTCTTAAAATTTACCGAGTCGACAAGTTTGTCTGTCTGTCTTTTAGTTGGTTGCAGCATTTTTAATCCGGGATTTATCTGGCAAGCATGTCAAAGACTTGATCTCACCAGATTAGAGTTAACACACTAATCCCGGAATTAATTGCTCCCCTTGCGACTAATTTAGCTCTCTAGTATCTTTCACTTTTTTTTTTGTTACAGTAACTTCGTCTACTTTCTTTAAAGAGGTACAGTTACGGTGTATACCTTTAAAGGGGTAGACTTAAAAGGCTCATGATAAACACTCCTAAACACACACACACACACACACAAAAGATTTCCCACTTGACATACTTTTAACATGATTCCAGCGAAGCAGTGGTGCCAGAAGGCAAGGGAGGCAATTTTGCCAGGTGATTCCAGTTGCAAATTCGCAGGATGTTTTACTTGCTGCAATCGACATGAGTGTGAGGCATCACAAGGCCCTTTTCGTCCCCAAGATGCTGTGGGAGGCTAACGTCTGGCTCTAATCCGGCACGATGAGAAGTCGAGCTACCTTGGCCCACTGTTAAACTTACTGTAACCATGTTCGTAATTGAATTTGTTGCACTATTGATACCCATAACACCCTTTTAGCTTCAATGCCATTAGCCAAATCGTCAAATTTCTCCAATTTCAATTTGGCTAATCTGTGATTAGCTCAAATTTTGAAAGATATAGGCGAAATTTCATGATGTAGCGTCTAACAAGCTTCTTACTTTATGTGAGTGTGGCGTCGACCAGTCAATAGTTTTCAACGAAACACATAGCTTAAAAAACTACAGTAAAAGATTGGTTCTTTTTTGGCCCTATTTGTATATCAAAACTGGCTAAGCGTACGTCACATAAACGGTTTAAAATCCGGCAGGCATCGGATTGGGATAATAATTAGCAAAATTGGTAGTTGAAAAAAAAAAAAAACCTTACTCTTGTCATTGGTATAATCTGGCTTTCACATATCCGTCTCCACAGCAGGTTTTGGTGCAGTGTTGGTTTGATAATGCTGTTTTATGTGATAAACAAATGTAAATGCCGATGGTTATTGGGTTTAATATCCATGTGTAATACATGGGTACGAGATACCAACTTTGGATCATTACTCTCTCTCTTTCTCTCCCCCTCTCCCACCCTTGACCAAAAAAAAAAACAATAATAAATCCAAAAATGGGTTTTATGAAATTCATCATTGCTAACAAAAAAAAATTGAATTAGATGTTGAAAAATCTCGTGGACAAAGGACTTGCATCGGGATTAAACTTTTGATCAATGTTAATCAATTTCTACTTTGTTACTGTGATGTGAAGAGGAGGGAGTTTTGAATTTTGAAGCTCGTTCGGTTTGGAAGGATTGTGAGTGTGGGTGCTGGTGGCTTAACTGCCTGAAGAAGACAACCAGTAAAGGTTGTCAACAATTCGCAAGTTTTGAGGTGAAAACCTTTGAAAATCTTTGACTTTTGCGTGATTGAACTGTGAGTAAAGTCGTTAGTCTGATTTAAAAAAAATTAAAAATTGTTCAATAATACTTCTTGTATTGTTTTATTGTTTTAATGTTCTGTTTAATTATCTTTCACTCACTAGGTATTCATATTTTAATGGCTGTAATATTCCATGTGCAAACTAAGTAATAAATTCTCAACTTGAGAATTTATTACTTAATTTGCAGAATCTGCGCAACGTGCGAAGTTGTAGGCCGCTGCAGACCAATTTTGGCCGAATTTTTGACCGATTTTGACATTCCAATACACCATTTTAAACGTTTCGATGAGACCTTTCCATTGGTAGAGTAACCAGATTGATAGGATAAAGCACTGCAAAGTTATTCAATAAAAACCAATACACATGTGGGTAACTATATGAAAAGGCAAGTTAGCTACAGACTATTTTATCTATTGATAGTTGATGTCGCAGAAAGTTCTGCTTCTGGGTTCTCAAGTAACTCCAATATAACCTGAGAAAATTAAACCAGTAAAATTTGATGAAACTAGTTTTTTCTTTGTCTTGCAAATCTTGTTAAAAATATACAGGAAAATTACTAAAAATCAAAGGTATTTTGCTACTCGTTATTCTGATGGCAAGTAGGTTATTTCCATCATGATTAATCACGTGTCTGGTGACTAAAACGGAACAAGAAGGTAGTGGCAGTTTTCCGTCACGCACACAACGACCGTGGAAATGCATAAGTATTGTACTATCCTAATATTTTTTTAACTTAATTGCCTAGTTAAAACTGTCCTGTGTCGTTTTATTCTCAACTAATATGAAAATAAGGTATTGATTCAATAGTGTGTTTGTTGTATGGATTGGTTTGGTAATTCAAGTTGAAGGTTGGGCTTCTCCTACTGGCTTCTTTGAAAAGCTCCCCCTTTCCGTTACGTGATGGCTGCACTGCCATGCACTTCATGTTTGCTCTATCTTCCTCTTATTTTGTCATCCGTAAAATGGGAATCCATGGCTTGTTTTTTTTTTTTTTTGAGGAGGGCAGTAACTTTTTTTGTGTGGTAATTTTCCATTGCAAACGGATAGTGGTTTCATTCAGGTTCATGTTTAGCTGGGTTAGTTGTGTAGCGAATGTCCGTCATTGCATTGTCTACTACCAAAAAAATGATTTTCGTGAACGGTTTTCATCCATAAATAGCCAGCATCATCTTACAAACACGCAACAATTCGAAGTAGTTTCTAATCAACCTTAAACTGACTCTTTTCTTTTAAATTGGTGCGTTGGTATTGCTTCAGACTCAGAGTGGAGGTAATAACTTAAAAAGGGGCTTTGAAGAGCTTGATCGAAAAAAAAAACAGTATTTGTATATAAAGATCATTGCATTAACCATTTCTACGCTCCTGTATTATAGTAAGTGACCAATCTATAAATTATGATTTGTGAGAAGTCACAACAAATTCTTGTTTATAGGAAAACGGATACCTTAAAATGAATAATTTGACACCATAGCTGTTGTTAATGAAATGTTAATAATATCCGGTGAAATGCTAATAAGCCTTGGTCACAATTGTTGTTAGCACCAATCGCAAATAGGGTGTCGTTTTATTCATTGGCATGGCATTGACCATATTAGATTGGAAATGCCTGTTTTGACCAGATTTGATTCAACGTGAGGTTGAGGTGTAAAAGTACAGCCCATCAGGCCAATTCCACAAAAATCCAAATGAGTTATACCCAATATAGGTCCAAATTCACCAAATATGTCTAAATTTTGCTGGAATTGTGCTGGATTTTAGTTAGGTGGAATTGAATAGAATTGGTCAACGCATTTCTGGAATCAGTCTGGAATTGAAATTTGGATCAACCTGAAATCAGCTAATTGGAATTGATTTGTCAAAATGAGAAATGAACAGTAATTGATTGAAATAGGTTTAAAAGCAGAAATTAAGAATACAACAATTAGATTGAAAATCGTTGAAAGATTGCATTGATATTGAATTTGAATATTTGACTCGAAACTTGGGGTGTGCCAACGCCCCCCCCCCACCCCCGCGCATTTCAAGCCTGTCTCCAGGTACGTGCGCATGAATGGGAATTGGAATCGATCTGAATTTTGGTGATCTATAGGTAATTGACTAAAGTCCGTTGAAACGGAGGTAGCCCCCATCACTGCCATGTCGCCATGCTTTTCTGGTTGGTTGGAGTACTAACTATTTTAACGTGTTGTGGTCATGGTTGCTGAGAGGTGGCAGAGTTCAACCAGCATAGTTGACGATAAGGTTGAGCATTACGGTACTGGAAAGGTGGCCCATACGAGTCCCGCATTGGTAGTGCGAGAGACTACTACCAGCGGCTATGAGCGATTCTGGGCATTGCAGAGGCACCATGCTTTGATTGGTGGGTTTGAATCCCTGGATTTGTTCCTTCTCTTACTAGACTTCTTTCTCCTAAAACGTGTAGTGAGGTTCAAAATTGAACATGTTCATCTATACTAGGATTAGTTTGCTTCCGATGGCATATTGCTAAAAAAAAAAAGAATCATGTTTTAAGTTAGTACCCGTACCTCCTTAAAAAGCTGCTCTTAAATGCATTTGTTTGTTGCATATCGTGCGTATCCTTTCACCCCCCCCCCTCCCTCCCCAACGTTTGTGAGGTCTTGTCCTTTTGTTGATCTGTAAGAAAAGAAAAAAACTGAGTCGATGACGGCACGATGTTTTCACGGCAAAGTCTTTTTCACCTTTTCCTCCCATTTTCTTATTTGAATTGAATTGTGATCTGTGTGCGCTGCTTCTTCCCTTTTTTCCAAGTACAATTGCTGTTGAGGTAATCTCTGGACTGTGGTTGGAGAGCTTTTCTTTGTTCCCTTCTTCTTCACAGCTTTCCAAGTGTCCAATATCCTCTTGTCCGCTGCCCCCCTTCAATGTTCAATCAGCAACGAGCACCAGATAACCATCAAACAATGTGGAAAAGTGGTCAATAAGCTGCCACATTCTGATCGATAGCTCGGCTGTCTTACACCCCCCCCTCCCTAACACCATTCCATTCACTCTGAGACTTGACAGACTGACTGTCTTAGTCTTTCCTCTGTCTCAATCGTTGGTTTGGTTTTCTGTTTGACTTCAACGCTATGGGGCTCGTGTTCCACGTCACAGACTTGAACCCTGCTTTGTCAGCTTCTTTTCCCTTTTGTCTGCGATTTGCGGCATAGGGTGTTTTTTTTTCCTTTTTTTCTTGAGTCGTACTTGCTGAAGAAAATCTGTCGTTTTTGGGTGTTTTAAAGGATTTTTTATAAACCCCCCCCCCCCCCATGTTAGGGAAGGTTAAGTGCCAGTCTTGCTCCTGTGGATATGCGCATAATGGATCTTTTTTGGACATCGTAGACAGGCACCAATACGAAAAATTCCTTGATATTCAATGCCGATATACTGTCGGTGTTTGACATTTATGGCGATGCCTGACGAATGTGATAAATAAAATGTCCTTTGATAATTCTTTTTCTAATAGTTGACAGTTAGGCTTCAACACCTACGAAATAAGCAGTTTGTTTCAGGGGTCACACAGTTATCCTTATTTCTACTTTCTTAGAAGCATTCCTTGCTTTTTTGGAAACATTCCTTTGTTTCCTACTTTCTTGAAAACTTTCCTTATTTCCTACTTTCGTGAAAACATTCCTTATTTCCTACTTTCTAGAAAACATTCCTTATTTCCTGCTTTCTTGGAAACATTCTTTATTTCCTTTCTTGAAAACATTCCTTATTTCCTGCTTTCTTGGAAACGTTCCTTATTTCCTGCTTTCTTGGAAACGGTTATTTTCCTACTTTTTCCCCCTTTTTAGACTTGTGGTCCCCTACTTTTTTTTAAGTGATCTAGTCCGTATTTAGAAACCCCTGTCGTAGCATCCGGGAACTGCAGAGAAGCCCATCGTGTGTCCATATAGGGGGCTTCAATGCAGTCCCCGGATGCCACAACGTGTGTTGCTACATAAAATTTCACTTCCGATTCATTTTTTTTTTCTTTGATCTTGCCTTATTCTTCAAACCGAGTTTCATCAAGTTTACACGGCCAGTTTTTGAGCCCCGACCATTTACAGTCCATTACCTGCTGCTAAAAAAAAATTGTTTCTGCAGTATAAATTATGTTAAAATTTGGTTGATGTGGTTGGTCATTTTTTTTATTTCAAACAGCAGCAAACTGGCAGAGAAACACTAAAGATAAGCTGGAAATTGTGTTCTTTACTAATCTAAATATATTTATTTTTATATGAAAAATCAAGTTTAAAATTCCTTATTTCCTACTTTTTCTACCTAAGACTGCTAAGACCCTGTTGTTTGTTCACTTACAGAAGAATTCGGGCCAAGTTTGTGACAGCATAAAAGTTCTCTGGGTTCCCACTTTATCCATTATACACAGAAGAAACGGAATTTTAAAAAATGCCCGTAACTTGTTTTCATCATGTCGGATTCCATTTTTTAAAAATCAAAAAATCACCCGTTCTGTAGTACAATATTTATGTTGTGGGGGGCCGGGGGTGCTAAAATTGTAAGTTTTCCTTTAATAAAACAGTTTTTACTCTTGCTGGGGACATTGATCATTCACGTTTTTGACCCCCCACTCGTAAGACAGGATTAAAAAGTCGTACTTTAGTTGTGGTAATTTTGATTCACTGATTTTTACCGAATCGTCTACCTTTAAGTCTTTGTTTGTACATCAAGCCGTGACCTTCTTTTTGACTTTGCTTTAAAACTCGAAATTCATTCTCATTAGCGGATACCAATCCAGCATTAGTTGGTTGTGGCGAAGAGTTGAGCTTCCATCGTCTGACATGGCATCTTTCTTCCCTTTGGTCTGCAAATCTTTCTTCTCCAACCTGCTGGAGTCATTAGGCTTGATGGCTTGTACTCTAGTCCTTGTCACTGATGTTCCTCCTCATCAGCTTTCTCCTTCCTCCATCTTGATTAGGGAAAGTCACTGGCTTAAACCTTGATCTGCCATTAAAAATGGTCCTGGCTTATTCTCTCAGACTGATCTACCTCAGTAATCCTTTTGAGATTTGCTGACGCTAGACAAAATTGCGTCGGATTACCCAGGTTTAATGGCGGTGAGACGAGTAAAAGAAGGTTTTCGTGTCATACTTGGGGAGGACTTTTTTAGTTTTTAATTGTTGAAAAATGTTACCTTTTTTTGCTTTAATTTGTAGTAGTCTACAGGAGATAGTCTTCTTCCTCTGTGTCGCCGTCTCACGAAAGTATAAAAAATGAAAAAGTCGATAAATTATTTCGAGGGCCCATCTGGACATTATGAGCCAAGCGGCTATTTGGCAAGAATGCTAGTTTATTCTGCAAGTTTAAGACATGTTTTTATTTTCTGCGTTAGCAACGGTGGCTTTCAATGTACGGCGGGAAGCCAACATCCAGGGGGCCGTCGCGTGCTTTAATATAATTGTATTTCGTGTCTTAGAGATCGAGAAAAGTAACATTACAATGTACCGGAAAAATATGCAGTCTATTTTACTCGTTTTCCATGGTCAAGAAAAACGACGTCTTAAAAAAATGTCAGCTGAAAGGCGAATGATGTTAGAAATTATTATAGTTGGAAATGTTGAAAAAATACATTCTTGAAAAATTAGCAGTTTGGTCTATAAATTCGTCATGTTTAAAGTTTAGGTTCGAGTGGCTAGCTGTAAATAGTTTTTATTTATGTATTTTTTTTGAAAATGCGTTTTATTAGCGTTGGGTTTGCTTAAGACTTGCATTACCGAGCAGTATAATTACGTGCTAAATAAGTAGCACAATTTCGTGAATCTTGCCATTTGTACTCTTTAACATTAATCGTTTTAACTGAGGAAGCCAATTAAAAGCTGTCGTTAAGTTCAATAAATTGACAACGCAAGAAAACATGCATATCTTTAAAATATCTGATTTTATTTTGTATTAGAACGTAGATTTAAAAAAAATTAATCTTAGCTAAAATAAAGTTCTACAGTTTTTAAGAAGCCAAAGTAATTATAGAAGGTGGAGCAGTCATTATTCGCTGATGACGTGTGTTGCTGATTAACGACTCACTGACAGTCATGGTGACTGACTGGCACTGGTGGGGTGGAGGTTGGAACAAATACAGTGGTTGTCACGGTGGCTGAACGGTGTGGGGGGACAAATAGGTGTCTGTTGCAGGCATACTGATCAGTAACTTGAAGAAAGCTTCTGCGATAGTCCGTGCAGAAATGCAAACAGGATTTGGGAGACTATAAGGCCATTTCTGTGGCTATGGGATCTATTCTGGACATTTACTGGCCCTACCAGTCCCGAAGGTTTTTTCAGTTGGCATCCTTGGGGTTTGCCATCCTTTTCTGAATTTCTTTCTGCTTCTGAACCATCTCGTAATATAAAAAAATTATGGTTCTGTATAAGTACGTTGTTTTTTTTGTTAAAATGTTAAATCTTTGCTTTGATGTCTGCTTAGCAAATGCTTCAAAAGCTTACCAAACAGTTGTTAACATTGTAAATTTCTTTATTTGGTTATAATGAGTACGCCTCAGGTGATGTAAGGCTAAAGGAAATAATGATAATTTGAGGATGGTACACCAAAAAAAAAATAACCGGTTACCCGGAGAGGTTCAACGCTAAACTAAAAAAAATAAAAATAGGTTCATATATTTTTACAACATGGTTTCCTACGATTTGATGGAGGTTTTAAGTGTGGCCTTTTAAACTGAACCTGCCGCTGTACCTGATGTGACAGATCGAATTTCTTTTTTGTGTCCTCTATTTTGAAGTTTATTTTTATTTCTCAGTCTTCGTGGAATTCTTGACATCGGTGACAAAGCACTTGTTCATTTTTGTGTTCCTCTTGTGTATTTTGAACCAGGGGAGACATTGATCCATTGGAGACATGTGTCTGGGCAGGGGGAGATGGTGTGGGCAGCCTAAGTCCCAGCTGACCAGAGGCATGCATGCCATGCTCAATGTCACCCCTGACTGGAATGGGGAAACTTAAAACTGTCTGGTTTGAAGCATCGTTTTTGTCAGCCTATGAGGAGGAATATTGAACAAGAAAATGTTTTCTGCGCGTAGGGCATCATGTACGCGAAATGTAGTGGCAGTATTGCTGCATTTCATGTCATTTTAAAGGTTTCAGTTTCACGTTGATTTGTGTATGAAGGAAAAATATTCATATTATGCGGGCTTCGTTTCACCAAAAGCTTATAAACGCATATACCGTACGTCCCTAGGATGTTGGAATATCCGTGTCGTAACTCGCTTGGTATTCCAACTCTTGTCGCAAGGCGGTCTGGGAGTGCAGCTGTGGGTCTCGCTTCCTGGCTCCAGGCTTCTTTCTCGTCTCCAGAATCTTATTTTGCCGAAACAATGCTAAAAGAGCTAACTTCTCACAGGGCCGAAAATAGCCTATGAAAGATGTATGCAGAATTTCGGACAAGACCGTCAAGATGGGGAAACATAAGTTTGTCTTCAATACGTCCCCAATTTCTGACCCGCGCGAATATTGGTTTGCAGGCGAGAAACGCACTTTATACCACAGTCTGATTGACCACATTTTTTAGTTACTTTTTTCCTATTTGGGGATAGGGATGCACCGAATATAAAATTTGACGAATACCGAAAATACAACCGAACACTCAACTTACCGAATATACAACCGAACACTGGACTTACCAAATATACAACCAAATAGTTAAACTGCCGAATACCGAATATTCGGCACCAAACAATTTACATATTCGACCAAATACCGAATTATTCAGTCCTATGCCGAATAATGGCCGAATACCGAATTATTCGGCCGAATACAACCGAATGCTCTGCCAAATACCTGTAAATCAAACATACTTGATCATTTTTCCATCTTTTATGAATGTCAGAAGACAATTCCTCACAAACCAAAAACTAAATGCTTAGTCATCGTAGAAAGTCTGCGATGTCTGATTTTTCATTAAGTGCTTAGCTAAACATTCTGACATTAACACAATTGCATGAATATATTAACAAAATATTCAGCCGATTACCAACAGATCTTAAAAAAACTATTCGGCTGAATACCGAATATCACTACTCGTCTGAATACCGAATATCACTACTCGGCCAAAATCAGTGTTGGCCGAATACCGAATATCGTTATTCGGCCGAAGTCAATATTCGGCTGAATACCAAATACTTGAATTTTTGGCCGAGTTGGCCAAATACAGCATAATTACCGAATATTCGGTACATCCCTATTTGGGAATGGTGTTAGTGGTCAACAAAGCCTTTCCTATTGCATAAACTCGATGAATCTATATATATAATTACACAAAATCCGCAAGGCAGCCAACAGCAACCAGCAGCAGCAGCAAGCAGGACATACGATGCCATCTACCGACCAAGGCTGAGATAGTAGCTGCGCCCAGAACGCAACGTCCAGCAGCGCGAACATACGATGCCATCTACCGACCGAACGGCAACTTAATTGGGGGGGGGGGGGGGGGGGGCGGGGAGTGAGACGACGCGGAATGAGCGAGCGAAGCGGGCGACTCCGCTAGTCAAATATTATTAGTGCTGCTCGTGTTTATTTCTCGAATGCATAATCTTTACCGATGGACGTTCATTACTAGACTTGAATAGTCTCTGTCGAGGCGATTTCTTTCAAGATCTTTCTGTGATGTTATTTAGACAATTGTGGAATTGAATGATGCTAAGTTCACCAAGAAAGGCAGCAACCGGAATCGTTAGATTAGCCCCAAATATAGCACAGTAAAAGATGCTCTCTGAAAACGAGGTATTTTACTGAACACATCACTGTGTTCCAGCACAGCCAACACGCATGTTGTGTACTAGCACACAGTTTGTGTAGCGACAGAACACATTCTCCTGTAAAAAAAAAACGGTGTACCTCCACTACACAAACTGTATACTGTTATCACACTATCGGTGTGTTGGCTGTGTTGGAGCACAGAAATGTGTACTGACGCAGCGTCTTTCAGAAAGTAAAGTATAGATTTGACAGCTTTAAAAAAAAAGTTCAGGTCGGTCTTTAAAAAAAAAACCGACGTAAGGTTGTTTCGGCGTTCAAAGACCACTGGAGCGAAAGAATTCCTTAATAAATATTTATAATGGGAGCATGTTATTAAGAACTCCAGGTAGGCCCAAATGGATCGACCAATTTTTAAGGTTTGGGGTTTGACGTATCCCCAGCATGCCTTCGCTTCCTACCCCCCCCCCCCCCCCCCAATTCTTATGTGTTGTAGGAGGATGTAGGTGGTGGTGAAAATCGACTGGAGCTAAGCCAGAGTGCTGTGTCTGCCTTGAGGCGCCATAATGTCAGCGGGAGTTGGCCAGTTGGTTTCCTCGTGCTTTTGTCAAGATGATATATATTGAGTTTTTTTTTTCCTTTTTGGTGTTTTTGGTTCACTTAGCCTTGATGGGGTCTATTGCGGTTTGTGTTTTTGAAGACGGAAAGAAGGGGGTTCTGCCAAAAAACAAAAACAAAAAAAGAATTACGAACAGTCATTTAAAAGTTGACGTCTACTATATAGTAGACTAAACTTTGCAGAAACTTACAGCATTTCTTAAAACGACTCTTGAATGTCCAATTTTAAAATTAACCGTACAGGGAACAAGCTTGATGAGCCACTCATTAATAAATATAATAAAAAGCAAATTAGTTTGACATTTCCGGGTATGGTTTTTAACTGAATCGATGTCAAAACGATTTAAGAAATACCAGCAGTTTCATTTTCAATATTCAGCGAAGTCGTCATGAAACACTAAATGTAGACTCGTAGGCTTAGGGCACAACTAAAATATACACAAAAACTTACATCACACAGCTCGGGTATTCAGCGTAAAAATTGCATGTACCGTGATAACATTCAGAAACTAAAAGCACTGAGTTGTGGGTCAAAACAGGAAAGGAACACTGAACAAGCTTTTCCGGTATAAAGTTTTAATCTTTTGTGTAGAGTGTAGTCCACGTGATACCGTATACGCCTGCATTTAACGTTCTTTGGGTGTATTTAGCTATGTATGTAGGTTTGCTCCGAATGGTTCTGGCCTGCCTGTAGTATTATGAATCTTCCGCAGCTAAACGACTTACATGACCGAAGTTTTATAAGTATAATCGTCGTTTAATTCGGTTAACTGTTAGGAAGACAAATGGGTCATGGATGAATTGGCAGAGATAGTACGGAATAAAACTAAAGGTATGTGAGAACATTTGAATGGGCATTTCCGTGTCACTTCGTGTTCCAAACTAATTTGATTAAACGTTTACCTACATAAAAAAAAGACTGGAAAACCTATACACATCGACACGAATTCATACTTGTATTTAACAGTTCTTTATCGAAACAGAGCAGTTTTGGACATAATCAAAATACCCTGCGCACCCAGAATGTTCTTTCGATGCGTTCACATTTGCCATTTTTATGTTTTTGAATCAGTGGCGCAGGACGTGTGTGAATTTAAAAAAAAATTAAAATTAAATGTTTATTTGTCTAGCGTCTGAAGTGGATGTGGAATTTTTTTTAGGGTCAACTTACTTAAATGGGGGATGTGATTTGAGTTAATTTTCCTCCATTGCTTCCGTGAATTTTACAGATTTTAAACTGGACGAATCCTGTATTCAATAATCTTGCTTCAACAATCGGGATCTATTGAATAATACGAATAAATTGTAGAAAATGTCTAAATAACACTTATGTAAAAAAAAAAAAAAAAAAAAAAAAAACTCCCAGAAGGTGCACAAAACAAGCTACTATGTGATGATTCGATGAATATTGCCGTTCGTTATCAGGCAAAAAAAAAATTTATTTTAATGCAAAAGACTTAACACATGCGGCGACCAACCAAGTAAAACTGAAACGGGAACCTGAGTAAGTCACAGAAAACTTAGCTTAAGGAGTCCAGCTATTATCACTACAAATGCAGGGAGAACACTGGTTTAAAAGAAATAAAAAAAAAACCTAACAAAGGAGACAAATGGGGAATCAACATATCTTTAAACAGGAACACAACAATTGTGATCTATGGAGCTTGATTTTGTACGACATTTATGTGATAGCACATAATATTTGAAAATTTGCAAGCAAAGGCGGCTCAAATGTTCAGTGGACTGCAGTGGTGGCTCCCCCCCCCCAAAAAAAAAAAAAAAAAAAAAATTGTAAGATTTTTTTGTATGGTGGGAGGAAGGCTAATTAGTTTAGACTTATTTATGCTAAATATTTTGGGTTTAAAATAACGGTATGCAGTTTCTGTTACTGGCACCCTAGTTTTACTTGGCGGAACAAAAAAAAATATGGTCTCTGTTGGGTAGCTACTACTTCTGTTTCAAATTTTTAATGACGCTTCGTGCTAGAATTGTTAAAAACATTGGCAAAATTTTGCCGGCGGTGTACCAGAAAAGCAAACGAGACGACGCCGGGAGGTCGCGCATAGGCAAGGCCAGCTGAGATAAGAGTTGAGACAGGAAGCAGCTACTATCTCAGCTGGCCTTGCACATAGGACCGTGATTGTTCCTTCCAGTGGCTATCTAGCCTAACGTAAATTCCACTTTGCCGATTGTAGCATAATACACTCAAATACAAATTTTACGTTCGGAGAAGTCCCGTTTACGTTTCATAATAAGTATTCACTAGTTTGTTAGTCCAGAGTTATGTCGATTCGTCGGATCGAGAACGACAGCCTTTTCGATTTCAGAGATCACAAATACATGACGTCAGAGGGACTTCCCCATGGTGCTAGAATCTGCGCATGCGCAGTCTAATTTAGTTAATAAAAGCGGTCTTCGGGTGAGGAATCGTGCCTTGCTTACTAGCGTGTAGGAGCTTGATTTGGTAAATCAACCTCCAAAAGCAACAAACGAATTTTGGTCTGTTCTGTAGAGCATAACCCGCAGGTCATGCTGTCAATTGTGAATGTAATGCAGGTTTGTAAGTGGCGAGCTGAATGTGACTTATTTTAGTTGGTACTTAGATCCCTTTTCTTATTACGGAATTTACCGCTAGGTGTCAACCATATAAATCCCCCCTCCTATTCAATATGCGAACAATGTTTTTTGCTCATTTTAAATTTCGTGAAAAAAAAAATTGTAATCAATCTCAATTGTCGCCTCTTTCTATTGTGAGTAAGAGATTAGTTGTTACCTGAAAATGTTAATTTTCATCAAAGTTGGCGCAATTACCCACGTAGCGGTTCCTCTTACTAAAATCCTGTCCAGGTTATGATCTCTTGGTTGCTTGGTCGACCTTCTAGCCAACTTAATTAACGCGGGTGACCTTGTGCGGCAATAGGTTAAAGTTGCTTCTCCTCTTTGGTCAAAATGGATACTTTTGAAGAGAACACAACGTTTGTGAGGAGGCATTTTTCTGTGGCCTGCTTGTACGCAATCAAAATGGTACTTTTCATAGTATGGTTAGTGGGTGCACCGATTCTAATTTATTCACTTTTCCTTCATAAGTCCAACATTTTTTTATAAGCTGTGTAGTTTACGATGGGAGGCCCCCAAACTATGGTCTGCAGGCCGATTTTTGTCTGGCCCGTGCGTTATTTTGCGTTTCACCCCATTATTTGTTCTTTTAAAGGTGTATTATCCTTTAGTTAACTTAGTAAAATCATGACTTCGTTTACAAATGACTGATGATGAGCATCTTTGAAGCACTGCTTCTCATCAAAAAATGTGCAATTGAGAATCCCACTAGAATTAGACTAGGAATAATGCCGCTGACCAAAGGTAAGCAATTGTGCTACATGGCCCAAAGTTAACGGCCATTGTTTATTGCAAAGCATAAAATCAGTTTTGTCTTAGGATTTTCTGATATGAAATTGACATAAAAAACCTCTGACAACAGAACCTCAAATAAACTACACAATACCAGCAACACCAATACTATAGTTTCCCTGCCTGATGAAATTTGAGCCAATACAACCAACCTAAAATAATTAATAAAAGATAACGGAACGAAAGAGGGGGAAAAGACAACACGAACAGCGTAGGTTGGAAAAGGACGCATGCTTTATGACAAACCTCACTGGTAAAATTATAGAAGTACTTGGCTTTGTAAACATGCTTTACTCCATTTATTAACATAATTTGTATGCTTATGGAGTATGAAGCTGAGGGTAATTAGTTACATTATTCTTGATGTGATGGTCGTAACCTTTGTCATGAACCATTACATGAATTGTGGCTGTCTTTATTCAGCATCTCCTGGCCATTGTCCCTTATGGGCAATTATTTTGATAGCGGAAACGAATGGGAATTGGAGACGAAAGTCAATTTTGTACAAGGCAAAGCTTGCACCGGCAGATTTTAAACGGCCAGGATCTATCTTCATTAGGGCTTAATGTAGATTTATGGTAAGGCCTTAAGATATTGTTTATACGAGGTGGTGGTTTTCGAAGCACCAGACTCTTGTTCTCCTTCCTAAAGATGATGCTAATAAGATAAATCAAACTGGAGAAAGGAACGGAAATAGTAATCATTAAGGTCTGAGGATGTGTGGATCGCAAAAAAATCAAAACCGACGCACTCATTTCTGCCAAATCCCGTATTTAATTAAAAATATTCTTAATTCTCGGCCATTCTTCTACATGACTTTTATCAAAGGGGCTGTATGCTAATAGTGGTTGGTATACCACAGGGCTCAGCCCTTTGACCAATTTTGTTAACTTACATAAATGCTTTTGAGCCTTAAGACACTTGAATAAAATATAAAATTTACGAAATGAAGTAAACCGATAAAAAAAAATGGTCTTGGTGGCAATTACCAATCCAGTGACAAATTTATATTAAACTAATGCGTGTTGGGAAGAAAAAAATCTCCAAGCATGCATATTCTAGCTTGCAACAACTTCGACAACATTTGGCCAACAACCTCCACAGCATTGGGTCTTACCATGTTATAGCATACAACATTTTATAAGTTGCTCATTGCTGTCATCCTGCATCACTGAACGCATAGGTCAAATCCAGGCTAGCCTAATTTACAATTTTACGAAACGAAATAACCGCATAATAGGAATGATATGTTGTATTGGCTGTTTTATTATTGGTTGCGTTCATTTTAAGAAAGGGCCTGTAGCTATGTACAGGGATGTCCTCCAGTGGTTACCGAAATTTCCGTTATTCCCTCTTCAGAAGTAAACGGCGCTGTTGAAAAAAAAAAGTTTCGGGTAAGATAGATTGTGGCAGCAGAGCTCTAACTGTGGTCAATCTAGAATTAGTTTAGTTTTGGTTTTGATAGGTGACGTTCAGTTTGTGATACAGGGTGAGGATTAAGTGGAGCGGACTTGTGAGCTCGTTAAACGTTCCTATAATGCGATAGACGAATTTCAAGATGGTACATAAGTTCGAGCGCAAAAATAATGGGTAATATGTCATTGTTGGCAAATTTCACAGAATTTAAAGCGTGGTCAATCTAAAGGAAAAGGAAGCTTTGGGCCAGCACGTACAGTAGTTAAGCAAGTAAATATAAAAACAAGTTGTGTACAAAACAAACTAGTATCGACACAAACTACTTCAAAGTATAAACTAAGTAATCATTACAATTAAACTGAGACAAACTAACTTAAAAAGCTGCCCATGTAATATTCTCATTACCATGAATTGTTAAAAGATAATTTGTGGCATCAACTGTAAACCTATAATAAGCTGATTTAAGAATAGACAGCGTTGTGCAAAGAGGGGCAAATTTTTACTCTCAAATATTGTGCACAAATATATCAACATCAAGCACTACAGTTTATGCCAACACTCAAAAAGTGATACCCCCCCTCCCCCCTCCCCTTGTCCTGTGCTCACGTGACAATCTGTTGTGTGGTTTAGTGCAAAAATGTATCTAAAATAACCCCCCAAAAACGGCTACTCTTGTTTGGCTTATGGTATCAGCTTTGGTTCTCCTGTCGTCAACTTCTCACAACAAATGAATTTGCACCAATGATAACGTAGTCAAAACCGAGCTCATGTTTTCAGAAAATAAAAATATAAAAAACGAGTTCCTTTGATGAGAAGGGTAAGGTTTAAGTGAACTGAGGTCAAAACAGAATAGATGCACGTTTGAGTGAATTTTTAGGCTACTCATTCTTAATGCACTGGATCGACCCCTTGAATTACTTTCAATTTCTGTGTTGGTTGGTTCCGTCATCGTTGTTGAATAGGAGGTATTGCTGTTGCATACGTTGGTTAAGTGATTGAGATTATTGCCGAATTGTTGAAGCAAGACGTCCGTCCATCCAGGTACCGGTCAGCGGTTGACTGATCATCGGTTTCAGCCTTCAGGCATCTGAGGAAAAATAACATGAAACAGCACACGCAGAAACTTGTAGCAGTTTGGTCGGTAAATTTCTGCCATCTAACGATTTAATTTAAAAGTCATTGTGGTCGCGATCATTGGTTTATGTTAACCCTGTATACTTCATACAATGAGTTATGGCAGTTTTTTTTGAGGACCATATGGTAGTTGTGTTGGTCGTGGGATTCGAACCCGCATTCGCTTGGTTTGGAGGTGGGGATGCTGACTACTAGGCTGTTGCAGCTCGCTTTGCTCGGGTCCCCAGGTGCCCCTCACAAAGCTCGTGCCGCGACTTGGACTCTGTTTTTTGACCGATAAGTGGCGTGTTGCTTCAAAGCAACACCATGCAATAGAGGGTTAATGTGTGAGTAAGGAAAATTATATTAAAGATGTTGTCTAATGTCAATAGCGTTGATGTTCTAGCTAAAGGTTTACGAGCTACTATTGCTTCACTTCACGTAAATAAAATCTTCAAAGCGGTGCAACACGTTAAGATTCAGCAAGCCGTAAATTACTTTTACCAGCTCTGCCACAGTGTTCCAATTTCCAGTACCATTGTTTTCCCCCCTTTAGTATATTTTAATATTTGTTAGTATTTTTGGAAGGCAGACATTCACACCCTTTGGTTTTAAGTTGAGGGTGGCCAAATGGTTAGCACAACTTATGATGCCAGTGATCCTGGGTTGAGTCCTGAACTCACGGGAAATAGGCTCATCCTCATACCGATTGTGGCATTTAAAAGATGTTAGGAATTTCCTAGCAAAATTGTCCTCTCCTTCCCGACATAACGTTAATAGTTTAAAATGACGTTAACTATTTTTATTTCCTTTTTAAGGAAAAATAACTTGTGATGTTATTTCAGAATATTACGAGTTGTGCCTCATCCGATGCTAAGGACTAATCCTAAAGGTTGGGTATTGTCGTTCGTCATGTGTCTTCGAATGATTGTGGATCGGCAAAGAACGTTCGTCATAGTAATTCAGATAATTTTTTTTATATTTTTAGGTGTTTTTCATGGTTACCCTCTCGTCTTTTTCTAGCTGTTCTCCCCCCCCCCCCCATCCCCCACTTTTTTCCCAGTTTGTGTAAACACAGAAATTGTTAGTGAAGCGATTGTTCTTTGGTTGCCATAAATTAAATGAAGCTGGTCCGTTGTAAGCCTCCTCTTGCTGAATAAATAGACAGTGGCGTTAAAAGAGAATTTATTGTGTGCTATTTAGAGGAGATGAGTCAGAAACACGTTGAAGCTGGTTACTGTATTGCTCGTTGTTATTTTTGGCTGGCCATTAGGTTGGAAGAGGGAAGCAGCGAAAGTAACCTATATTTAAATACTAAAATTGGGCCATTTGGCTTTAGCAGTAGTTAAATTAGTTACAGAGGATTGTCAAAGTGAACATTTTATGGTTTGTAATAATAGTAGGTTGAGCTTACAGTTTTGAAGCTTAAAAGGACTTACCTTCTCACTAATTTCCAGCATCCTGAGCGAAATAGCTTTTGCAACATTTACATAGGTTTTATAGAGTGAATGTTGCAATTACATAGGTTATATACAGTGAATGTTGCAAAACCGTTTCAAATAGGAAAGCCAACCGGGAGAAATGTCTTTAAGTAAGACATTTGGAAAGTGAAGTGTTCTGTCCAGTTTCGTTGGTGGAACGTAGTTACAAGATCTGTATCACTGAAAGCATAGGTCAAATCCAAGATACCCTAATTTATGAATATAAGAAAATTGGCGTGTTGAAGTGGCTAGTCGCCACTCGCCAAATAGTGCGGGAAAATCTCTGTTTGGCGATCTCAGTTTGCGTTATTCGCGAAGTCGGCGACTTGAAACCAGGGTTTGTGCTCAAATAGGGATGCACCGAATACAAAATTTGCTGAATACCGAATATACAACCGAATACTTAAGTTGCAGAATACCGAATGTATAACCGAATACTCAACTTGCCGAATACCGAATATACAACCGAATAGTTAAACTGCCGAAAACCAAATACCGAATTATTCGGTTCTGTGCCGAATAATGGCCGAATAGGCCGAATACCGAATTATTCGGCCGAATACTTGACCGAATACCTGTAATTTAAAAATATTTGATCATTTTTTTCCATCTTTTAGAAATGTCAGAAGACAATTCCTCACAAACCAAAAACTAAATCCTTAGCTAAACGTTCTTACATTCACACAATTACATAAATTTATACTAAAAAATATTCGGCTGAATACCAACAAATCTTTGCACTATTCGGCCGAATACCGAATATTACTATTCGGCCAAAACCAGTATTCGGCCGAATACCGAATATCACTATTCGGCCAAAATCAGTATTCGGCAGAATACCGAATAGCACTATTCGGCCAAAATCAGTATTCGGCCGAATACCGAATACTTGAATTTTTGGCCGAATAGGCTGAGTACAAATAATTACCGAATATTCAGTGCATTCCTATGCTCAAACAGTAATATCTCGGCAACTGTGCCAACTAGAAGTGAATGGTTTGCAGTGTCCCATCCAGAATTGTAAGGGCTATACAGTTAATATTTGGACTTCGATGCTGTTGTTTTGGCGTTGTTGAATAATAAAAAAAAAATTAAAAACGTGAAATGGTGCCATAAACCTATCATTAACAGCTCAATGTCCAATAAATTGGACGGCTACTGAACGGCATTAAAAAAGGTGCAAAGTGAGCAGCTACAACCCTGTGGTTAGTGTCTTCGTCTCCAAACCAAGTGAATGCCAGTTCGAATCCCGTGACTGACCCAACAATCGTATGGGACAGTAATTCACTTCTGAACAAAGTCGGTTTTAGTGACATGTTCTTACCAATTGGCAAATCCAAAACAGTCACCTGGTTGAAGTTTTAGGCTATTTCCAACTTCTAGCTGAGAGAATACGTTGATAGTTGTACGAGTAAGCACACCCTTCCTTG